>JAYMTK010002181.1:0-14422 GCA_036897405.1 Pelargonium myrrhifolium | reverse complement strand
CGTCGCGAGCGGCGGCGACTTGGGAGTCGTCGACGCTAGTGGCTAGGGCTACTACTGGAGAAGGCTTCCAGACGATTTCCTTGGAGTGGGTGATGTAAGCTTGAAGCATCTCTGCTGCGCCAAACAAGGAATTTTCAGGTTAGCTTCTGCTGCGCCAAACAAGGAATTTTCAGGTTAGCTTCTGCTGCGAAGAAGAAGAAGAGAGATGCGAGGGCATCACAGTGAAGAAGGATGGATGGCGAGTCATAAAGAGGAGTTTAGGTTTCCAGGGTTTAAGCGCTTAGGGCTCACGACAACTGCTGACCCGAACCGTACTTTCTGTTTTGGGGTGGTTTCGGGTCAGGTTATCAAACGGGCTAACCGCCCCTTTGTGTTTGGATTGGAGACTGGAGAGTATTGGACTCGGTTAGCCAACTTCTTTGAGAAATTGTATTATAACTTCTTTTTTTCTCTCCGTCTTCTTAACATCTTACAAGTTTGGATAAACTACTCTAGTACTCTCAAATTATTAGGATCCGAACATTTTAGGACCATAATTTTTTTACTAGAAAAAGAACTAGCATTCATTCATTAAATCAGAGTACATAAGAAGACCGTCAAACTAACTTCTATGTACTCTTACGACCAGCATGTGGTTCAGACTTCAAACGTGGGACGAACTCAGGAGACTTGTCGCCGCATATCGCCTAACATCAGTCACAACGCTGATAAAATCATCGCTAAGCGGTAAGCCAAACCTAAAGTACTAACTAAATGCAAACAAACTAACTGAACAGTAGAAAACAAAAACAGAGTCCAAACTAATTGAAATGATAAAAACAAAACTGAAAGCAAGAAATAAGATAGAAAACACCACCCAACCAGATTCGCACCAAATCTGGACTTTCCAATGTCGGGTGGTTCATCATCCTCATCCCCGCTATCATCTATGGTGATCATATCACGTTCTCTCCTTGCGCTGCTTTACTCTTCTTTGTGGCTCATCTGCTTTCTCACCAACACGAATCGAACACGCCGCAAGCCGTTTGTTCGCCTGACCGCCACCACCCCCCACTGTTGGTAACCACAAGTCGTGCGTACTGCCTCTCCAGTCTCCTTACTACAGACATCCCGCCACTTGTACCTCTCACCACCTCAATGTAGCTGAAGAAAACTGCCGCCTCCTGCACCTCCCCTACCACCTCGTTGTAGCCGAAGAACACCACCACCTTGCCAAAAATCGACTATCCCTCCGTCCTAGATCCCAATCCTAATCCTCCTAACTCCATTGACGATAACAACTTTGTATCGATAATAGTTTCGTACCCACGTCGTCGTCAGAGACCAAGCAAGGCCGTTGTCGATCTTTCACTCTCGAATCCTAGCACTCCTTCTTTAAACCCCTTTCACACATGGAGTTTGTTTCTTGCGTTAGTAAAAGCATTTCCTCACTAAAATTAGGAAACTAACATGTGCTATGAAATACTATTTAAAAGAAAAAAAATGGAGATCCCCCATAATGAAACGTAACGAAACTAACCAACCTCTTTCTCTCTGACATTACATACTATTTTACAACAATGATCGATCCATCCATCAAAACAGCTTTCGTCGAGAAAAAAATGAAGTCTTTGAGACATTGTTGAGAGCCCAATTGAGCTCCTCAAATAGGGATTGTGGCAGTGTTTCGAATTTTCACCGAATGGTGAGCACAAGGCAGAGCCTGCCTTCCGAGGTTGGAAAAGAAGATGCTCCCAAACAGCTCCAATCTAAATCTGTAGCTGATGTGAATTTGGGTTTTGGGGAGAGGGCTTTCTCTGCTGCTGCTGCTGCTTTTCTCTCCGCGATCCTCCTTAACCCTCTCGATGTCGCCAAGGTTTGCCTTCTTATACTTCGATGATACTCATTTCATGATTTTTGCTGTTTGTTGTCTGTTATCAAAGGCTCTGTTTTGAACACCACCTTATCTTTTATTTTCATCAATTCTCATCTTCTATTCTGCAATTGTCGAGCTTCAATTTAGAATTTCTCATCATTCAAATTGATCTGATAATGGTGATGGCATGTGGTTGGGCAGCTAGCTGTATCCTCAATACATTACTCTTAAAGGGTCTATTTCTTGCTTCTGGGGTTCTCTATTTTCTATTTTTAACTTTTCAATGGGGAAACTCAAGGTTAACATCGATTATTAGGAATTTCATAGTTAATGCGAGCAGAAAAGCATCATTAACTATCATTATGCTATACAGTTCTTATGAGTTCTTAACAGACTATTGTTGCGTTACCTCCAGACTAGGTTGCAAGCACAGGTTGATGGAGTTCCACATCAAACAAACACGGTATGTGTACCAGTCTTTCTTGTTTTTAAGCTATAAGATGTTGTTTACTTCCTCCACACAATGTTTTTATATGCTGGAAGTTGAAACTGCTTAGATAGTAGTCTGTTCGTTATGTTGATTTGTGAGACAGAAGGATTGGGACTGAGATTCAAGTTATTAGTATTTTCTTTTTTCTTGTATGATATGTTCCTGTATATGAGTTTAAAAAAAAAAATATATGCATGTTTCTCTCTGCTCGCATGCTTCCTAGTCTGAATAGCCAGTTTACCAGAAGATGAATCGGTTATTCTATCAATTACATCTGCAAGAGACACAAAACTGTTCTGCTTTAGTGACACTGACACACCACTAATACAGGGTTATCTGAATATCATTATGTTGTTTCGACAGCATACATGTTAATAGTTTTGATCGAAGAACTGATGTAGAACCTTCTGAGTATACCATGTTGTATCCCTTTAATTTAAATTCAAATATTTGTTTCTAGATGCTCCCAGAATTTAGGTACTCTCCGCCCCACAGACATGCAGTTCCTGGTGCTGGATCCCGATGTCCTCCAGAGCATTCGTGGTACAGTGGGACAATGGATGTTTTTTATAAAGTCATACGTGAGGTAAGTTGATGTGCAGACTTGCATATTATAACATGATATAAAAGAACTATGATAGTGACGTTATTACCTTTGTCTAGGCACAAATTTATATTGGTGCCTAAGAATCTAGGTAAGCCCCTTGCTAAAAGAGAATGAAAACAGAAAAAGAAAATAGAAACAAGTATGAGTGGTGTACTGTTCCCTCGGCAAGTATATTTATTAATGCTTCTCACTACAAGTGTTACTAAACTTTCAGAATTTATTAGATGAATAAATTGCCTTTGACTCCTCTCTTTCTAGAATGCATAGTTCAAATGCATATATTATATATGCAAGGAACAGATTCTAAATACTTGCCATTCAATCATGATCTTATATTTCAATAACTGAAGCCTTGAAGTAGTATCTGTCTGATTATCTATCATAATTTGAAGTTCAAAATAAATCTAGTAAATTTACTATGTATACGTTTAGTCTGAATTTCCATGTGAAGTAGATGAAATCACACTGTTTGAAAGTGTAACGATGTATCAATTGGAATAGTTCCTTATAGCATGGCTGGCAATCAATATTGCTCTGGGGTGGTGCCTTGTGCTAGCGTTTGCATGTGTATAGATTCAAAAATTAGATATTATAAAGAGAAAAATCCTAACATATTTGAGAAGTTAATAACTGATGCCATAATATGTGCTCATTTAGTAGGAGGTTTCTTTTAAGGCCAATGCAAGATACTGTCAGTTCAGATGGAATTTATAATTTTTGATACATGATATCATCTGTCTAGCACATAATTACTTATTGCTAGAGGTTTTACAGGAATGAATTTGTGCAGGAAGGATTTGCAAGACTGTGGAGGGGAACAAATGCTAGCTTAGCATTGGCTGTACCAAGTGTAAGCCTCTATCTTTTCAAACTAATGCTACATGTGTGGTTTCCTGCTCTGGCTTGATGCTAAATATCGTTGTCATATAGGTAATTCTTTTTAGGCTGATGTTTATCTCTTTTCCACTGTTAAAGGTGGGAATCTATATGCCTTGTTACGAAATTCTCCGGAATTCAATGGAAGATTTCACTGCCAAGAATACCCCAAACTTGACTCCATATGTCCCGTTAGTTGCCAGTGCATTGTCACGTTCATTAGCTTGTGTCACCTGTTACCCTGTTGAATTGGCAAGAACCCGCATGCAGGTATTGTTATAATATCCAATTATCCATATTATTAGTATGACCACTAATTACTATTCTTTTTGTCCCCAAATGGGTGTTCATTTTCCTTTTTTTCTTAGTTAGCTATGCATGAACTACCTACAATATGCCTTGAGTTTCTTACAACCAAAGCACATGGGGGTATTAGGGGAAAAGTCTAGCCCCTAACTAACTTATCCTTAATTTTTACAAAAAGGACACTCATTTTGGGATGATGGAGTATAATAATCATATTCATAATTTGTGTTCTTGATGTATCTGAATTGGAAATGCATTTTAAGTTTTATCTCTCTTTTCTGTGAAACTCATTTGAGATAATTTACTATGATGTGCGTAAGTATGTAGAGTACATATCATAATGGTAAACTTTCCATGCAACCCAAGAACTTTAGGATACAAACTTAGTGTTTCTGATGGTGTGCAGATCGTACTTTGTGTATAAGATATCAATTTATTGAGAATCTATGGCCTATGACTTTAATTGTATTGGGATTAATGGGATATTTAGTTGTAGCACGAAAATAAAAAAGAAACAAAGTCTGAGTAGCCATTACTCTTGGTGACTTGCGGGTCTTAATGCATTTTTGCTGTGATTAATTCTGCTATTATTATTAAGAATATGTTGCCTATCATCAACTATAATGGGATGTTCAATTGCAGCGTAAAAACAAAAAGAAACAAAGTATGAGGGTTACTCTTGATAACTTGCTGGTCGTAATTCATTTTTCTTGTGATTAATTCTGCTAATCTTTCAAATACTGGACATGCTACAGTTGGATATTTGATGCTAAGCAATTTTTTATCAAGCTACTTTCTTTAACCTATTTATAAGAGAAGTATTTTATAAGTGGTGTTTCTCATTTTGGTTTCATCATTTATAATACCATAGGCATTTAAAGTTATCCAAAATGGTGTAAAGCCCCCAGGAGTATGGAAGACATTGCATGGGGTCATCAACCCATTAAGAAGCACAAACAACCTTCAAAACAGTAAGTTTACTCCTGACTGATACTTGTTAGATAGAGGGTGTTTGGATTAACTTCTCAAAAATAGATTAAAATCAGGTAGAAATTATTATCATTTTTTGCGTCTATGCTGATTTCTTAATTCTAGTTAACTATTTCAATGAGAAGTACTTATAATCAGTGAGAAATAAGCATAGCTTGACCTTAAAGAATGAAAGACAGGTTCAAGCCGAAAATCAAGAATGAACAATTTTTATTGAACCTCAACTCAATCTTCTGGGATTTGCAGAGAATTGGATGGCAGTGAATTATGAAGATTTTGAAGAGCAAGTGTATTCTGGTATTTTGATTATACCAGAGTTCCAAGAAAAGCCGTACCAAGTCCAGGAAGGTGAGCTTTAGAGAGAGAAGAATAGAAGCAATTTCCTGAGAGGTAGAGAGAGAGAGAACACACTATATTCAACATCCCACGATAACAAAGTCAAGAGGCACTAACCAACTTATCTCAAGGATATTGTTAGTAATTCATGCATAACTAAATAATCAAAATAGAAAGTGGACAATTATTTTGGGACAAGGTGGACAATTAATTTGAACAGGGGGAGTATCTATTATTGTTCTAATAGTAAGGAGAGAAGGTTTGCACCCAAAAAATGTACTCCCTCCATCCCAAAATGAGTGTCCTAGGAGAAGTTAGTTAGTGTGGTATATTTACTCTTGTATCCTCATAATCATGTGCTAAGGGATACTAACTTATTACGATGATATTATTGATAATTCATGCATAACTAACTTTCTAAAGAGAGGAAGTGGACACTCATTTTGGGACGGAGAGAGTAGCTTTTTTGACCCAGCTGGCCTAAGACAAAGCAAGCTCCTCTCTCTTTATAATTGATTATGAAAAAAAAAATTTGACTCTTCGAAAATGAGATCATTGTCACATAGCCCAACCACATAGTATTGCTATATATAAGATACCTTCTGATGGCGTTCGAGAAGCTTCAGGACATGGCAAGTAGTGGGCAGATGAGCGTTACAATGAACTTTGCCTCCCTTGAAAGGTTTGCCTGCTTCAATCTCTCGACCACTGACGAGCACAACAATGACAAGCCAGCATCTTGAGGAATTGGTTGCGGCTTAGATCAAAGTAAAAATATTAGAAAAGGAAACAATTGGCTTCTTTTTAAGATTATATGATAGAATTGTTATCATTTTTGAATTACTAAACACATAACTTCGAAACTATCATACGTTAGCAAATTATAATAAGGTTTGACCAGATTAAGAGGTAATCCAAACACCCTCTCTTTCTCTCGGTAGGATTTAGTGTTGATGTTGACCATGCTGATGCGTTTGATCAGACGTCATATATATTGTGATGTCAGAGTTTGATGGACTAAGTTCTAACGATATGGTCATTTTAATGCTTCACTCTTTGTTGCAGTTCAAAGCTATCGCACAGTGTGGACTGGCCTTGGAGCACAAATTGCTCGTGATGTTCCTTTCTCTGCAATCTGCTGGTCGATTCTTGAACCAGTGGGAGTTCAAATCTCTTTCAATTTTGAGAGACAGATCTGGTTTCAGGTTACGTTGTGCTCCTGTGCACATACTGTAGTGATGTTTTCTTTTATAAATTCTGTGCAGATCAGGAGAGGAATACTTGTTCTGGTGGGTGATGAAGCAAGTGTAGGCACAGTTGTTGGTGCAAATTTCTCAGCCGGGTTCATTGCAGGAAGTCTTGCAGCTGCGGCTACGTGTCCATTAGATGTTGCAAGAACCCGAATGCAGATAGAGGTTGTTTCCCAGAATCAAGCGTCTTTAGAATGTGTAGCAATTCCAATTTTCTGACATCAAAAGTCGTCATTATTGAGGATGTTGAGGATTGTTCACTGATTTTCTAATAAGTTTATAATTTCTTCGATTTGGTTCTGAGTCTCACACCAGTCTTTTTCTTGGTGAATATCAGAAGGATCCTACTAGGGCATTGAAGATGACAACCCGACAGACATTGGTGGAAATATGGAGGTATGCTATTCTTTGTTGTTTCATTTCTTTTAAGTCCAAGCTGAGCTTAAGCTTAAGCTAGCTCTTGTTGATGCATTCAATTCAATATAATGTATAGGGATGGAGGAGTGAAGAGATTATTTACAGGATTGGGACCCCGAGTTGGGCGTGCAGGCCCCTCGGTGGGGATAGTTGTTTCTTTCTATGAAACCGTCAAGTATGCTTTATATCATAAAAAGACACAATAGTTGATCCTAAACCATTCCCATTTTCCAGTTCCCACCAAGTTTCTTCCTTGCACAATTCATCCATTTGTTTCAGAGCCATATATATAATAAAGTGTAATTCTTTTGTCGAGGCTATGTACATTTATTTCAACTGTAGATTGATTGTATTGTATTGTATATAGACTTGAACACTTTTGTAATACGGGTAAGTTTGATCCCTGCTCTAATGAAAGTGGATAGAGTGATTGATTTTTAGTAGCTTATAAACCATCCAAACCAAACTTCTACTTTGGTAGTTGAATTTTGATTTATGAAAATATGGAATAGAGATTGGGGAGATATTTGTAGATGCATTGTATTTGTTCTTTGTGTCTATGCTTGTTCCTAATGTTTGAAAATTATACCATCACCTGCCTATACCACACATCACATGCATCCAAAAGATTCAATGTGACTTGTCACTGGAAACCCGAAATAACAGAGAATACGATGTGTTCTAATAAAACTTGCATTATCATCGGTTACAAAATAGAAAAGCTATCTGCAAGCATGGACTGGCTGCTATCATCTCCATGATCCTAAACAAGCAAACCCATACACAGACGCAACAGACTATCACAATCATCGCATCATGGACATATCCACAATGCTATATAGTTACGGCTGAACAGGAACAAACTGGACACCAGGTTCGCTGAAAACAACACTTCAAAACACTACAATTGATCACTCCACACATTCATCAGATGTACATACTACAACCCATACATACAATACAGTTAAAGCACCTAGTGTGGTTACAACCTGCGAGGAGAGCTTCAAACACATCATCTTTCTGAGCCTGAGTACAAAGAAAAGCTTTAATACACAGACAAACACCCCCACGACATTACATGTTCACAAGGACACTTTCCGCTACTATTTTCATTCTAGATAACACATATTAAACCAAGTAAAAAAATGCAGCAAGGCCTCCACATTGGCACAACTCAACTGGAACAGGTTACTAATTGGAAGCTGTAAAAAAGGGTATATGACCAGTTTAAATACTTTATTCTATTGAAAATTTAAGTGTCACTACTAGAACGGAACCTACTGGTATCAAGTTATTTTGCTTCTTAGTCTTCATATACATCGCTCATGCCAACATACTATGAAGCATATGTAAAAATATCATACAAATTATGGTAAATCTTGGTATCTCTCCTCTCTGTAGACACATCTGGACAAATGTTGGATAAAGTGAATTGTTGATTTAAATGGGCAACAATATTTTATAATTACCAATGTACGGATATTCTAACATTTTTAGTTTTTATAGCCCTGAAAAAAGTAATGTCAATTTTCTATCATAGTGTTAATATGAACTTTCATTGAGAAGAAGAATTTAGTTTACTAATTTATTTACAAAACAGAAGCAAAGTAATCAAAAGATAGAACAGTTCAAGTATGAAGAGAAGTCCAAAGGGTACTAAAAGGCAGAAAGGGGAATCATTTACTCATAAAAAATAGTAACATAATCCAGGAAGCCTAGGTAAAACTGATAATGACCTTACATGGTTGCTTCACACTGCTAAGTTTGGATCTACTGTTCCTGTAGCACTACCTTCTCCTGTTAGAACATGGTCTGGGTCCTGTAACAAGACATACACATTAGAAATACACAAATGAACCAAGCTCTATTAGATCTCTGATTTGTCAATCAGATATATACCTCCATTCCCCACTTGATATAGTCTGGCGATTCACAGGCCTTGTATTCATCAACCAAACTCTCTATTACATCTCGCGATTCATCAAACTCCGAAAGATCATTGTCCTGTCAATGTTTTACATAACAAATACAATAAAATATAGCTAAGAGAATCAAGCACACAATGAAATACAGCTAAATTGAATGTAAGAGAATAACTTACAGCAAACATTGGGAACTTCCGATAGTTGTCAAGAAAGGCTTGTTTCTTTCTTAATTTCTCATACTGGCTCAAACACTTGCTGAAGAGGTGCCGGATAGTAGTATGACTTGCTAGCATAAGACCACTGACCTGAAAAAATGCACAAGGCCAGTAAAGAGGGAATATTACTTTACCAAGAAAACATAAATCCATATCTAAACTAGATCATTAAACAACAAATCCAAAACAAAATAATTATAATCTTACTCTATGAGCAGTTTGAACATAGGGAGACTTTCTAGATAGAGCAACCTACAAAAAGCAAAAGAGAACAGGTGATATTAATTTCTTATTCAATGATTAGATATCACTGATGACAACATTAGACAAGAGATGGGACTGTTTTTTTGCAGTAACATGCTTTTGCTCCAAACAAAGACCTGAATGCTTGCAGGGCCCCACTCTATAAAGTTAACGAGCTTTCTTTCACGTATCCTCTGCAAACTTTCATGGACCTGATTAATAAAAAAGAGAGTATGAAAATGGAGCATCACTGAGTTTACAGAATAGAAGTTTAATTTAGACATGCATAACAGCAACAGTCCAAAAGTTAATAGTGCTTTTCAGGAAAACAATAGATAGTCCAACAAAACGACAGTGGATAAGAAAGAACCTAGTACACAGCTTACATTGGAATCAAGATTAGCATAGCTAATAAATACACTTGAACACAAGACTATGAGAAACAATACCTGATGCTTGAAATGTCCAATGTACAAGCCAAATCTGTGATAATATTGTGCATGTAGTTGAAGAAAGGTTGCTTAGAGATAATTATTGGTATAGGGAAAGAGTCATGGTAACTGAGTGCTGCGTCTCAAACATCTACCACTATTATCATTGAACAAAAAGGCAAATTTAACAGCTAATACATTACTAAAAGGCCCCAAATAATTATGCAAATTATCCTTCTGAAAACTAACACGTGCAATTACTATGCAGCGGAACCAGCAGAAAAGTAAAGTGTGTGGAATTATACATCAAACAGAAAAAAATAAAAGTGAGAGAGAGGAAGATAAAAAGAAAGATAAACACATTAAGTAATGTTAATGTCACCTGTGTTGGGTCCACTTCTCCTTGAATGATATTCAATATTGATATGTACTTTGCTTGACTGGCCTCTTTTGTTCGAGCATAAGAGGAAACCATGATATTTTTTGTCTAATAAATTCACAAAAGAGAATTATGATATAGTCACAAGAAGTTCATTCTATACGTAATTGAAACAATTATAAGCAGATTATCATCTTGCCTGCAGAAGTCTTCTCATGACATCTAACACAGTAGTTTTGCGGATCACATTAGCCTGCCAAAAAATTTATTTGCATTAGTGCATCTATAAAACATACTTGTTTTGTCCAAGTTTGAAGACAATACGAGATACTGCATAAGCAACTTGATATAAATCGAGCCTGTCAGAAAGGTCGGGTGCTGAAGTATCAGAAATTACTATCTTAGATATCAACTAAGTCTAACCAAACAGCTCTGACAGTTTTCCATCAGCAAATTCGGATACCAAAATGTGAAACATCATGAAGTGATGAAATTACTCTCTTAGACATCAACTAAGTCTAACAAAACAGCTCTGAGAGTTTTCCATCAGCAAATTCGGATACCAAAATTGTGAAACATCATGAAGTGATGAAATAGTATGATAGATGTATACATTGAATATATAATAGGGAACATTTGAAATTTGATGCTAAGCCAGTGAGTCTCAATAAACATAATATTAGATCTTTGAACTTGATAAATGTTCCACATGCAAATATAGTTTTTCACTGTCAGGGTTTTACATGGTTTTGCTCAATCTCTGTAAATCAACTAATGGACCAAACCTACTCAGGTTTAAGTCAGAAATCACTTTTGTAAGATAATCAATTTCAAGAGAACGTACACAACGACCATCCTCATGCCCGACACATGGGTGTAATTGCAACAAAATGTAACACAAATTTGATCTGATGCACCATCAGCTAATTGAAAATGTCATTATAAATGCTCGAGATATTAGAAAAAGGGAACAAAAAGAAAAAGAAAAGAAAAAAACAATCTTACCAGAATAAGAACTATGTATGACTACTAAATAACAATATGACATTCTGAAGAAATATTATTTTGTAAATGATGTTTACTGAATACCTGGCTCTCCACAGTAAGTGGTGTATACCCTGTCATCAGAAAATGACATCTTGGAGTTGGAATTAAGGATGCAAGAAGACCAACCAAGTCATTGTTCATGTATCCCGGATACCGCAGTGTGGTTGTACTTGCAGACATTACAGTAGAGACCAAAGAATTTGTTTGCGCAAATGTAGGAGTTGATAAATGAAGTCGCTCCACAGCAATTCTATTCAGAGCCGTGTTGTCCAGAACAACGACACAATCAGCATTTAGTGTTAATCTCTTGAGAGTTAAAAGTGAATTGTAAGGCTGGACCACCACATCACTTGTCTCCTTTTGGTTAGGAAATACACTGTACGTCTGGACCAGCTTTTTGCTGTAGCGGTCATTCAGAGTCTCCAACAGATATGAACCCATACCTTCATTATATTAAGTTAAGAACTCAATGAAGTGGCTGAATGATGTACAGAATCAATGAGCCAATCATTTACATGAAATAAGAAAATAATATAGAAGCCCATTGCAGATGAAACAAGAATATTTGCCTGATAGTTATAAAAGCTTAAGATTATGTCATGCATAGGTGACCATTATAAAGTCAATGAGAATGTTGATCTTAGACCATTCCCAGCCTACTGAGAATCAATTTAGTTATTTTCTGTATTCTGATTTTTAAACAACTTAGTCATGGATTACGATCAAACCAAATCACTAAATTTCAAAATGTAGTTGAATTCGCCAGCCAACTAGTTTATAAATAAGAATACAAACCTGAGCCTGTTCCTCCAGCAATTGAGTGGCATAGAACAAAACCCTCAAGGCTATCACTTCCATCTGCTTCTCTATCAATCATATCCATTATATCTTCTTCCACGCCTTTTCCCTGATCAATAATAATGACTAGGTCAACAAAAAATTATCCAGCCAAGCATAAAAGAATATGATTAACAAACACTACGAGTTGCAAGTTGTTAGTTTTGGCACCAAACAATATAAACTTCTCCAAAACTACCAAAAAGTTCACGGTATCATCATCAATCACAATGAAAATGACATATTCTAACAAGTATGGCACCCTTTTAATATGTGGAATTGTCACAGAAGTATCACACGATCAGATACTCGTTAAACTGTGAGCATACAGCCACAATGAAACTGGTGGATTATTCTGGAACATAATTATAAGGTTGTTGACAAGTACGACAATAGGAAAATCATGTAAGTGTAACAACTAACAAACCTGGTGATATCCGCTGGCCCAGTTATTTCCAGCACCTCCTCCATGATCTGAGACAAAGACATTTTCATGATTGTAAAGATTGCGGTACTCGCTGGTTTGAATACCATTGATGACCCTGGGCTCCAAATCAATCAGTAATGCTCGAGGTATGTAGTGTTGATCATCAGCTTGATAAAAAAATACATCTTTCCTGTCACCTCCCTGCATTTTGTGTTTAAACAGAATAAAGGTTAGCTAGTAACGACAAATCCTTTTTTATCATGAAAGGATCTAAAACTAAAACGTTACCAGTGAGGGATTTCACATAGTCATTTTCAATTTGAGTCAAAACCTGTACAACCTTCTGAAACATAATAGGTGAAAGGAACCATTTTCTACTTCCAATAAAAAGGCAGGAAAGGGAAGGGAAGAACCTTTGAGATAAAGAACTATCTGGTTAGCATTATTTGATACTTTTCCTGCATTGTATCACCACAAATATGCCTTTGCAAGTAGAGTATTTTCTTAATGCAACAATATGAAGATTTCAGAAAAAGAAAAATATTGAGCAACTCCCCAAATGTGGTTGTTTTAATGTGATTTGCTTAAATAGTTCTTAGACCAGGGCTTGAATAGTTTCTCATAGATAAGTTGCCATCAGTCTCATTAATGCTAAACATATTTGTTATGCACATATGTATGCAACATGCCTTTCTGAAATTTTAAGTTATAGTAGTGTAAAAATATCAGTCAACCATGTAAAATCATTGCATTTATACATACATAGACGAGCAAAATCAGTCGTTTTCCACATGATCAATGATAAACAAAAGACTTGAGCAAAACAAATTAAAAGAACAAAATTCACATTTAATTTATGATCATTATCACTTCTCTGGCTGAGGAAAACAAAATCAACACTCAACTCAATTCCCATACACCTCCAGTCAACTTACTCCATACCAATTAAATCCGATTTCCTTTCTGCTTCACCTTCATTTTCTCAGCAACCAAACAAAATTCATACATATAAATAACAGACGCATATATGAGTAATGATTATACAAGACCTGAGTGGCGAAGTCCTCAAGAATGCCGTCTTTGCTGATGCCGTGCTCGAGGCAGAGCTGCTTCCAGAACTCCATGCCGATCTGGTTCCCGCATTGTCCCACTTGCAGAGTGATGATTTCTCTAGGCATTCTCGGGAAAATAGGGTTTTGGATCGGTGAGCTACTGGTCCCAGAAGTAGTGGTTGTTGAAATGAAGTAAGTACCTTTTTAAAAAGAGACGAGAGGGAAACAAAACGAATCCTTCCAAGGAAATTTAATGGATTCTGTAATGCGACTGATCGAGCCTTTCCTTTCCTTGAGCCGGCTATTTTTGATGCGCTAGCAATGCTAAAGTGCGCGGTAAGTGTGTTAAACTTCTTGGTTGGGCTTTAGTTTGGGCCTTGTCAATGATACTTGATTTACTTGGCTATGAAATTGACCGTTGATGGCACATGATCTTTGGGTTGCTTTTTTTTTTTTTTGCCCATCTTGTTCACCGTAGCTTTGCCCGGACTACGTCTAGATCCGACCAGGGTCGTGCACCAAGCAATGGTGAGTGAGTCTTCCAACGGGATTTTCTGCTTACACAATGTTTCGAACCCGAGACCTTGCTTAAGCGGTAGCAAGCCGCTTACCACTTGCACCAACCCACGCTGGTGGTTGCCTTTCATTGTTTGGTTACTAGAAAAAGAAAATACAAGAGATCTGATGAATTTGGAAATGTTGTATGTTCACTTTTCATCAGTGATTTCTAATTTTTAAT
>JAYMTK010002180.1:0-14425 GCA_036897405.1 Pelargonium myrrhifolium | reverse complement strand
AATATAGACAATACAAATTCTTGTTATATAAAAATGGAATTTAATAGAGGGAAAAGGTTATATGACTGAAATTGCCTTTTAGGATTGACAATAGAGTATATATATGCCCACATGTTGTACACTTGTGTACTGACACCTTGGACAAATATGGATACTTGGCTCAATATATTGATACTTTTGTACATGCTGTTCAATCAGTCTGTATATATTCTTCACTGTTCAAAACCTGTAACATTTGTGAACAAACTATCCATAAACCAGTTCTTTAGTGTAGTGTACATTAGCAACCTCATATAAATAGATTGGCTAAGACAGTTTCTGAATTTTTTTAGGGTAATTGTTCAAAATGACTGCCGAACTATAGCCTTTTATGAAGTAGCAGCTAAATTAACTCTCTCAATTGATTGCTCAAACTTTATCAGTCAGATTTGTATTCCTCATTTCAGTCATTTGTCTCGATCAATTTACAAAATCTGTTACTCTGTTTAGTCACATGATACACACATGATATTTAACTCATGAGATTCTCATGTTAGCTAAAGTTTGAGCACCACAATGACACAATCACTGCTAAGTTTTGAATTACCACATCTTCTTTGTTAACTAAGAAAGTACATCCTTGAAATCTTTTTAGGTAGTGGTGAAGATCAGTCTATCAAGCTTGATTGTTAACCTTTTTGCATGTTATTTTTTTTTTCTTTCTCTATCTTGATTTTATCAATCTCTAATCTTTTGATTGCTACCTGTCAATTAGTTTTCATTATTGTTTTTCAGATGAAGTTCGAGGAAGTAGAGGGACATGGCGTGAAAGACTTGATGCATGGAAGACTGTTCTTATAAACGAGAAGATAGCTGAGCGCTTAGGCTCCTTAAATGCCAAATATGTAGTGGATTTTGACATGAAAGAAGTTGAAAACAGTCTTCGCAAGGATGTAGTGGAAAAGGTTACTGCTACACAGAGAACTAGAGCCCTTTGGATATCCAAGAGATGGTGGTGCTATCGTCCCAAACTCCCTTATACTTATTTTCTTGAAAAACTTGATAGCTCTGATGTAAGCATCAGTCTCCTTTGTATTGTCTTGTTTGTTTATAACTTTTAGATCTATAAGTGCCTTTTTGTCTGAAAATGCATTACTTTTCAGTGTTGACTATGATGAGAGTAGTTGGTGTCCAGCCTACAAATCTTACCATTTTTCTTTCCATGATGTAGAGTTGGGAACTACTCTTTAAAGATTGATTAGAGATGTTGAAAAAGAGAAATTTTATTATTCATCTTAATATGAGTACATAGGAGAGCTGTTTTTAGGCTTGATAATTTGACTATCAATGATAATTAAAAGGAAAGCGATTAGCTAGAAGATTACAAATTTACAATAGAGGAGATCATGGATATTAATGGAATGGAAAATCTGTATTCGTTATATTTGATATTCTGATTTATTCTCTAACAAGAGAAATGTTCAAACAATATTAAGTTTTGGTTTACTAAAAATAGGCTAAGCAAGGAATGAACATGCAAAGGAGTGGGATCATTTATTAATGATAACAAACTTGAGTTAATTGTAATGCTGCTCTGGTTAGATAGATAGCTTTAGGGTTATTCTTCATAAGCCCTTGAAGTTGCTATTTTCATGAGACCTTTCAAAGAAGTCTTAAATAACAAAAAGAAATGTGTTTTCTGACTGCCAGTATGTGCTCTATTTGCCTCTTTTTTTTGCTTTGCTTTGGTGGTCTAAATTCTAGGTATGAATTTTCATCATAGTCCACATTTTTTTATTATATTTTATTATAACTCTCTCTCTCTCTCTCTCTCTCTCTCTCTCTCTCTCTCTCCCCCTTCTATGCGCTCATAATTCGAACGATCTGGACTGCTTATAAGGGAACTGGGCAACAAACAATGTGGTTAAATTTAAAACATGGACAAATTCAAGGAACTATCATTCGAAGTGAAAAGTTATTTTCTAGAAGATGTGATGTTAAATAGGCCTTTTTTGCTATACTTCTTAGCTAAACAGTAAGTTTTTTTTTCTATTTTTTAAATACTATAAATATATATTCTTATAGGTCAACCCAGCCTAAAAGTACCTTTAGAGACTCTAGGATGCTCACCCAAACACTACCATGGTCATTGTAATCGGAAGATGTTGAAACTTTATTCCTGTCAAGGAGTGGAGCACATAAGAATCCTTTTCAGCTGATGAAGAAGTTGCTTCGTAGGTAAGACAGGTGATAGTTTTCAGCAGCTTTATAGAGGTTATCCCTCCTTCCTTGAGGTGGAAGGTGAAAGCCCGAAAGGAAAGGCTTTTCCTAAGCCTAACTTTAAGTCTTTTAGCTTTATTTCGGTTTCTGCATATGTTTCTAAAGGGTGCCTCTTTGTATCTTTGTTTCTTGTAGTAGTGATATTTGTGTTTCTGTCATAAAAAACTAGGTGAGAAGTTTTGACTGGAAGTTTTGTACAGGTTGCTGCTGTTGTATTTACGGAGGACCTGAAAAGATTATATATAACAATGAAAGAAGGTTTTCCGTCGGAATATATTGTGAGTATCATTTCATTTCTGATACTTGCAAAACTAATTTTGTCTTTGGCTAGAATTAGTTGACAGAGTTTTATTTGCCAGGTTGATATTCCCCTTGATCCGTACTTGTTTGAGATTATCTCTAGTTCTGGAGTTGAAGTAGATCTTCTTCAGAAGCAGCAGATCCATTACTTTATGAAATTTGTGGTTGCATTGGTGCCTGGCGTACTGATGTTGTGCTTTATCGGGGAGGCTGTTATGTTTCTTCGAGTTACCTCTAAACGTCTCATTCACAAAAAGTACAATCAACTTAATGATATGGCTTATGCTGAAAATTTCACCATGGTAAGGTTATTGATCTGCATTCTGCCCATGCCTTTCTGTCTCTCTTTCCCTTCCTATTTATGTCCAGAAAAAAGAAAGTTTCTAACTAGATTGTGCTTTTCCAATATCCAGCCAGTTGGAACAGTTAGTGAAACCAAATCGATGTATAAAGAAGTTGTAGTGGGGGGTGACGTTTGGGATCTTCTCGATGAATTAATGTTATATATGAAAAACCCCTTGCAGTACTATGAAAGAGAAGTGCCATTTGTTCGGGTAATCTATCAGTTACAGATGAAAAAAAACTCTTGGAGACGTGCTTTCAATCTCTAGTGATGTAATTTAAGGGAAATCGTCTGATCACTATGTTCTGACAGGGTGTTCTTCTCACTGGACCTCCTGGAACTGGAAAGACACTTTTTGCAAGGACTCTTTCGAAGAAAAGTGGGTTGCCCTTTATTTATGCTTCTGGTGCCGAGTTTACTAGTGGATCTGGTGGCCCTGCAAAAATCAATGAGATGTTTAATACTGCCAGGAAAAATGTAAGCTTTCCTCTTTAATATTTAAAATGTAATATGACGTCAGAAAATTGGATTTTCATTAAAGAATCACCGATTGGATAGTGGTCCTTGATGCTAAACTCGTAATTTTTAGATACATTATGCTCATGAAATAATTAACTGTTTGGATATCTTTCCCATATGTGAGTTAGTGATAGCAGTATCTATTTTGTTGGTATTGGTCAGTTCATCAAATCTATATATAAAAAAAAGTGAATGCCCTTAATAGTTTCTGCTATGTGTAGAAACTAAAGGTCTCGAGTGCAATTCAAAATTTTGAACTTCTTAAATCCCACCATAGCTTTGGAATTCGTTTTATTTTTTTTTCCAGCCTAGTTTTAACCACTTTTGCAGTTAGCTCGAAAATTAAGTGATCTTTGTTTCCACTTGCTGTACATGTACAAGGGACAAACATTTTGTTAGTTATCTTGCATTGCTTCTCTCCTACTTCCTTTTTACATAAAACTGCTTCTCAGTTGTTGTTTTATGTCTTTTATCCGCATCTTCCACTTGCTGATTTCATGTTTCCTTCTCTATTCAGATTTGATTGAATTCTTAATTTAATTCTTCAGGAGAATTTGAATTTATTTGGCTTTGCTATCTGCTATTACTCTATCCATATGCTTTTGATCATGGTTAAATAAAACCAGAAGGCTCCTTTGTGCTCCTAGTTTTTTTTTGTGTGTGTGTGTGTGCTTACATGCCTCTGTGGTTATCATTTGATATTTTGTTGAGTCTACTACAGGGTTATTAACTATGTGCAATGGGATAATCTCATTACAACTCTGAAAATGCAATTTTAATTATTCACATATCTATGCAGGCTCCTGCTTTTATATTTATAGATGAAATTGATGCTATTGCTGGGAGGCACACCAAAAAGGACCTAAGAAGAAAGTCAACATTTATGGCTCTACTTGAACAACTTGATGGAGAGTAAGTCTGGTAGTTTCAACTAAATGCATCTGTTTTCCTCCACAATAACTGGAACTTCAGAAAAAATGTAATTTCACTAGAACTTGCTTGCATTAGAAAATTAGATTCCATAGAAAACACACTTGAAAAAGGTGGACACTTTGCTAGAGCAGCAGATTGTATAATGAAACTAATTGCATGAGGAAATTTAACTTGAGGGCTCCATAGTGCATATTGTGAATACTAATGTTTGAGTTTTAAGAAGTAGACAGTGCTGCCAATCCGGTCTTTTTGTGTGCTCTTGTATACTCCCTACGCACATGGACTGCACACTCTTTTACAGCCTTTTCTATTTCGATCCAATGGCTGGGCTACACAACAGGGGTAGCCCATCGCCTACTCCTGACCGCCCCACTTAACCTTAATGTAGGGATGATCTATTTCTAGGTCTTTGTTATGCTATGCCATATAAAAAACTTTGCTGGTTGAAGCAATTATCTTATTTCAGAGCTATTCAGTGTTTTTTTTCATCACTTGTTTACTGCTAAATGGCACAAACCCGATACTCCCTGGTGAATGTACTAGATGCCGCATGCAGGCATGTTCCCTGTATTGTCTAACTTTGGGAGAAGGATTTTGCAATATACTGATATTTGTTCACGCAGCCATGCTATAATATAAACGGTTGCAACTCCTTAAGTTTTCAGTGAAGCATGGGTCTGCCTGCTAATGTTAGAGAGTTATTTTCGTGTATTAAATAAATTGGTGCTGTAATAGATAGAGAGGATCAATTGAATTTTCATCACCAGGATACTATGTTCAATATTTTCTATGATATGGTTGTCTTAGGTAAATCTCTTTGGGCTATTTCTTCAGGTTCATTTAGGAATGCATCTTGAGTAGATATTCAGATAGATTGGATGGGCTGTTCTGATGTAGTCATTATTTGTTTTTCTTGTTATGAAGATACATTTGTCTCTTTCATGCACTTCCCTTCTCATCTTTGTAATTTACATGTATTCTTCATCAAAAATAAATATACAGAGAGAGGAGAAAAATTTGGGAGAAGGATTTACTGTAGTGTATTGTGATTCTGGATACGTGATTTGAGGCGAGATGCATCTTTCATAAGTCTAGTTCTTTATGGTAAAATGGATTGTCATATTCAATGGCTCTTCATGTTTAGGAAGATAAAAACTGGCGTTGATCGTTTTTCGGCGAAACAAGCTGTGATATTCATCTGTGCTACTAATATACCAGAAGAGTTGGACCCTGATTTTGTTCGTCCAGGACGTATTGACCGTCGTGTGCACATTGGTCTTCCAAATGAAAAGCAACGTGTGCAAATTTTTGGTGTGCACAGTGCAGGACAACAACTTGCAGAAGATGTAGACTTTGGAAAGGCAAGTTGTTGTTAAGCAATACATAGCACTAATATATAATGATATTGAAAGATAGGAAAAATAAATTTCAATGCTAATTTGATGCATATCAGCCTCATTATCATCACCAGTACGTGTAATATGGCATTTCTGGAGTGTAGTTATGATATAAGGTTTAACCAAGTTTTATTCAGGTTTTGACCTATTAAATCGTTGAGAGGTTGTTGAAAGTTGGTTGCCACCTTTCCTTACATTAACCACCACCACCTCATCTGCTACCAGTAGCAATATACCAACATAGGCAAAGCTTTCACTGAAATATGAGTTATCTCTGAGAACAAGGCTGTCATGACCGGTCTCCTGTATACCCTACCGTGTCCCGTATAGATTAATTTTGTTATATGTATAATTAATGATGAGGAATCTGGAATATAGTCTTGTGGATTGTTTGAAAGAAGATTTTAAGGGTTCTTTCTTTCCAGTTGACCTGAGCTTCTTACCATTCTTTCTTTCTTCTACTCAACAGCTTGTCTTCCGTACTGTTGGTTATTCTGGCGCAGATATCCGAAATCTTGTTAATGAAGCAGCAATTATGGCGGTACGTGAAACCTTCATTTGCAAGTTACACACACATACATATATAAGTGAGCTACAAGGTATGTGATAGGTTGGAATTGATTCTGTAGGCACAAGTTCCTTGCATGCTTTTACTAAAAGTCTGAAATTTCTTGTATGATTTTAATGAATAATATTACGTTAAAATGGAGTCTTTTTTTCTTAATGAAAGTAACTTACATGCTTAACTGAAAGAAGTAGCTTCCTCTTGAAACCGCATAGGTTTCGAATCCAATATATCCACATTATTCTCAAGTTCCTACCATTGGTATATGTGGTGGTTAGGTTGAAGTGCAAAATGAATAATAACTGTTCTGGTCTTTATTTCAGATCAAAAGTATGAGTCTAAGGTTTCCTGGTGTGACCCTAAGCCTTTTAGCTACAGAATTATTCTCAGTTTTCTTGCATCTTGTTTCACGTTTTTGGATCACAAATTGCAGGTTAGGAAAGGACATTCAAAGATCTACCAGGAGGACATTGTTGATGTGTTAGACAAACAATTGCTTGAGGGTATGGGTGTACTACTTACAGAAGATGAGCAACAGAAAGTTGAAGCAAGAGTATGTGTATATGTTTTACTTTTTGTACTTGTTGAAGAGTAGTATAATGCTACTGAGATCACATAATTGATTTATTTAAATAATAGGTGCCTGAAGAGAAGAGGAGACTGCTTGCTGTTCACGAAGCTGGTCACATTTTATTAGCTCACTTGTTTCCTCGGTTTGATTGGCATGCATTTTCTCAGCTCCTGCCTGGTGGCAAGGTTCACAAGCTGCTAAGCTGCTTTAGAACGTCTAAGTAGATCTATTTTAGTCTTCTCGGATGTGTTTCTTCTAATAGATGTCTACTTATTCACTTTTCAGGAAATTGCATTATCAGTATTTTATCCCCGTGAAGATATGTTAGAGCAAGCTTACACAACCTTTGGTTACCTGAAGATGCAAATGGTTGTAGCTCATGGTGGGCGTTGTGCTGAACGCATTGTGTATGGTGATGACATAACTGATGGAGGAACTGATGATCTCATAAAAATAACGAGGGTAATGTAATTACTTTTATATAGCAGGAATTTAAGATATCTTTTGTTTTTCTTACGTTAAATAGCTGACAACTGCAGTTTACTGCTACATAACATATTTACTTTTTTAGAGACATACTTCATTGCTCTGAAACTTTCATACATAAAGGATATATGTGGCCTTTTATGTATTTCTGTGGCCTTCTATGCATTTGCTTAGATAAGAAACAGTTTCTAGTTTAAGGAAAAATAGAGTAGGAAGAAAGAGCATTGGAAAAATTCATCAAGAAAATCCTTGGAGAGAGAGAGAGAGAGAGAGAGAGAGAGAGATTGACTAAGAGTCCTAAACTACTAAAGCCGCCAGATCTATTACAAGACTCTCATTTCTACAGAAATTGCAATTCTGCCCCTGAAGGTGGAATCGGAAACGGAAGCTTTTTCCCGTGACAGCATCAATGCATAAACATGTTACCACTTTGTTCAATTTTAATATCTTATATTGATAGTTAAGATGCAATTTTTGCTGTTAAACTTACAAGGCATAAGCATCATGAGGCACCATCTGAGAGCCAAGTTCATACCTGTTATGCACTTTTACCGGTTAGATTACATTTGGCTTTCACAATCAAACCTCTCTTTACGACAATATGGTGCAATGATTAACACAAACTATATTAACTCGCTAGTGAATCCACATTCTGTTTGTTTGTAGCCTACCTAACACTAACCATATTATTCATTGGTGCAGTAGTCATAGTTGTGTTCAGGAAACCATTCTAATGGATTCACATCCTGTCTCCATTTGTTGCTTCAGGTGGTTTTGCGTGAATGTAAAGAGTATTGGTTAATTAGTCAAGTTTGTCCATCTCATGACCTGATTATATTGACTTCCAAAATTTGGTTTCAAAAGGAATATGGACTTGACTTGCTAGTCTTTACTCCTAACCATACTAACATAGTTTTTGTATGCTTAGACTATATGCTGCTTTTGTAAATTGATTCCATAAGATTGTCTAGTATTTACATCTGTAGTTTGTCCCTAGGCTGCTTTGTGCCTATTGCAATGCTGTTTGGGACTTTGGGTCCACTATGAAGGCAAGAAGCCATTGTGCCAATTTGACTCAAGCACAGGTTTTTCAACCAATATCTGTAGTGGTGGACTTATGTTTCTTATTTTCTCTTTTATTTGTCTGATCTGTCTGTGTTAACTTGAGTTAGTCTTGTTACGTTCCTAGTTTCTCAAAGCATATTCCGCTCTCTGATTGAGGTTTCTGTATTGTATATGAGAAGAAGTGGTTGTCATTGACATCTCTATAAGAAAAATACCTCAGCACATTTATAGGAAAAAACACTAGCTTTCTCTCCACTGCGGTTTCTGAAACCACATTCCTTCTGTTGTCTTTTTAGCTTGCCAGAGAGATGGTGATTAGCCCTCAAAATAAAAGGTTGGGGCTTCTTAATATAATAAAGAGAGTTCGACCTATGGGGCGACGGCGTCATGATGACAAATTGATAAAATACCAGGTATACTACTTGCTCTATGACTTGCAGATTTAAGCTGAAATGTGCTGCAACCCATCTCATATGTGTGTGCATGCATGCAATTAGATGTGTTTTTGTCTAACTTATTATTACTGGTCATCTAACTCTTTCTTCTCCATGGTGTCAGTGGGATGATCCTAATGTTATTCCTGCCAATATGACGCCTGAAGTGTCTGAGCTATTTACTCGAGAGTTGACAAGGGTAATCATAAGCTGCTTACTTATGTTACCTTATTCTATGTTCATGTTTGGGATTGCCACTAAAAGGGTAATGGTGCTTGAACGGATGTCAGATGTTTTACACATTGCCTTAAAGAGGGTTGTCATCATATCTGAATGTGGTCGCTGCTATATATCCAATTCCTATCTGTATGGATATTAGCTTGGAAAAGAAAAACATCAAAAGGTGTTCTTTGTATGTAGGTTATCAAGTAGTATTATGGGTGGTTGGATGTGGCATTTTGTGGTTTCCATTCAGCTAGCATTTGGATTATTTTGAAGGAAATGAGAAATCGCATTCCTGTTGGAATGAATGAAAATGAGCTTATGTGAATTAATGGAATCCACTAACTAAAACAGGTGATTTCCAGTCCCTTCAAAATAAACCAAATGCTCCCTTGATCGAATGGAAATGTAATGCCCTTTGAATAGTTTGATTAGTCAATGAAATAGGCAAATACTAAGAGAAATGGTAAATTACAAATTCAGGATGAGGTTATATGAATGACAATTTAAGGAAGAACATACCTACTTGCTACTGGTATTAGTGAGGGGAATAGTTAAATAAAAAATAAGTTAAAAATGATGTTCTTTGTGCATGGGAGTAATTTATGTAGTTAAATGATGTAAATATTTTATGCTTTATAATTTCTTATAAAATAATTTTTTATATAGTGAGATTTGATTTTGGTGGCAGTATATTGAAGAAACTGAGGAACTTGCCATGAATGGTTTGAGAGACAACAGACACATATTAGATATGATTGCGGAGGAATTATTTGAAAAATCAAGGATAACCGGATTGGTATTTTCACACTCCTTTTATATTGGTTGCGATTTTGGTATTATTAATTTATTATGATCTAGGAAATTGAACAAGCCTGACCTTAACTATCTGTATTCTGTGGTGTTTTGTTTCACTGTTTACTACTTGTTAGAAACTCTTGGAATCTTTGTTTATTAACATTATTATTCCAGTCCTTTGAAATTAGGTCGGTAGAAACTAGTAACTCTTGATGCTATTAGTTCAGGCCATTGGTTATTGTAGAGAACCAACTCAACTAAAAGCTTAAACTGATGGTTGAAGGCTCAATATTAATTTTATACTCTACCACGCCACCTCACGTGCAAGCCTGTTATTGCTTTGTACGTGGCTCATGTACATGTCTTCTTCTTGCCTTGTGTCGGAATGTCAACAAGACTATAATATCATGTAGAGAATCCACTCAACTGAAAGTTCAAGTTGATAGTCGAAGGCCCAATTTTAAATTTTATACCCTTAACATCATTCAGTTTGTAGGAGTGACATATGCTGGTTGTTTATTCATTCATCATATGCCATTTCAGATATTATTATGCTATGCGAGGATCACTAAGGGGTCGTTCGTTTAGCTATTTTTAAGTGAATTCTTAGGAATTCAGAACATACTGGGTATTTTAAATTTCCAATTCCCATGTTCGTTTAATTTTTTAAGAAGGGTATATTTGGCATTTAAAAAAATTTCTCTTTCCTCTTTAGAATTGAAATATTCAAAAATTTGAATATTTGAAATTCCATGGTAGGGGGTGGAATTTGAAATATTCACATTTTTGAATATTTCAATTCCTAAGAAAGTAGAATTTAATTCCAATTCTTTATTTTTATGAAAAACTAAACGAACAACCCCTAAGTATATGTCTTGGAATATATTGATTTCCCATGTATCATGGGATTGGATTGTGTAGTAAATAGTAGGATTTGATAGAGCAAATTATGAGATTTAGGTTGATTCTTGTAATTTGTTTCCTATTATGTATTTCTCCTTCGCTCATTATAAATATGAGTCATTTGTACTTAACACATCAAGTGAGTGATAATATATTTAGCTCTTTGGGCATTTAGGTGTGGATGGTAGGCCTTATGGCCGAACCACGTAATTCTTGTGTCCGCTCTCTTCATTCTATTTATCTCACTCCCCCTTATCATTTATCCTTTAAATTTTCACATGGTATCAGAGCTTTAGGGAGAAATGTAGGAATTTTTCAGCAGCTTGCCGCTGAAAATCTTTATGGCCTTCATTGCCCTAGTCTTTCAACCATTGTCTTTGCTACAAAAAATTTCTTCATAAATTTATGAATATGCAGCCTCCATTGCTGCACATTGTTCTTACTAAAAGTACTTCTGAGAGCATGTGACAAACACAAATTGTTGGAATATATTGATTTCCCATGTATCATGGGATTTGATTATTTAGCAAATCAAGGATTTGATTGTGTAGTAAATAGTAGAATTTGATAAAACAAATTATGAGATTTAGATTGATTCTTGTAATTTGTTTCCTATTATGTATTTCTTGTACACCTATTATAAATATCGGTCATTTGTACTTAACACATCAAGTGAGTGATAATTTATTTAGCCCAAAGTACAAATGAGTCATATTTATAATGGGTGTAGGAGAAATACATAATAGGAAACAAATTACAAGAATCAATCTAAATCTAATCATTTGCTCTATCAAATCCTACTATTTACTACACAATCAAGTCATTGATTTGCAAAATAATCAGATCCCTTGATACATGGAAAATCAGTATATTCCAACAATATGCAAATGTTCAATTCATTGATTGCTTGAGTCTCAAACTACTTCTAATTATCACACAACAACGTGAGTGAATATTGATATAAACTAGATGATGAGTCCAATCCAGGGTTAAGCCTCTAACATTAAATTCAGTTTCCAGAGTATTTGATATAGGTGGAGTAGGCATGAATTGATGTTTATTTTTAGACCTGTTATTTCTCATATGTTGCTTGAGTCTGATTCCCATTCCATTAGATTTCCATTACCTAATTTGTGTACCAAACTAGAATCAATTGTCTAACACTAACCATATGTTGATGTTTTTTTTTTCTTTTTCTTTAGGAAGTTATTGATAAACTGAAGGGACTGTCTCCAATAATGTTCGATGATTTTGTGAAGCCATTCCAGATAAATTTGGAAAAGGTAACCTTTCTCTCTACTAATGTGAATGTGATACTATCTGTAATATAATATATTTTACTACAAAAAGAATGCAAAACAATTTTTGGTACTCTGTTGAGCAACAAGTGATAATGACCTTGTCAAGTTACAAGTGGTTTATTTGTAGGTGAAATATAAGTGTTTTAGTTTTATTTTCTTTATTAACTCTTTTTTATAATAGAAAAGCCAATTCTTTGGCATTCTGTAAAGGAATAAAAACATAGTATAGGAAATACTGATGCTTGTGAACTTGTCACCAAAGGCCTAGCTCGAGTAGAATGTTTGAAAAGGCTTAATTTCGAATGGTTTGGGTAGGTTCTGTTGAGTCTTGTGGTGCTTGGATTTAGTCGTCCTTTAATGCTGCATGAATACAAATGTAACTATGAACTGTGTATTGATAGTAAGTGTGTATGCAAGGTTTGATCTGTGACTGCACTGTGGGTATGCATGGTTTGACTTATTACTACTTGTAGTTTCCAATTCAATAGTCTGGATTGAGTATATACATACACTGGTATGGTTTGACTTATTACTACTTGTAGTTTCCAATTCAATAGTCTGGATTGAGTATATACATACACTGGTTTTGCGTACTGATATGTTATATCTCTCGTATAATATTTTCCCAGTTTTATCTTTCTTGTTGAAGGCTCAGGCTCTTTTGAAGTGTTTCCTGTTGAGTTTACATAATTAACTTCCAATTTGTTCGATTCTTTAGGAGGGACCACTGCCTCATAATGATCGGCTCCGATATCAACCAGGGGATGTTTATCCTGCACCACTACACAGATGCTAGGATACTTTTTGTGATTCAATATATACCATCTTGACATTTTATTCAGTTTAGAGAAGGAATGTACACTTGTTTTTTTGTAGGTTTAGGTTGTCTTACATTGTAAAAGCAAATAGAAACATCTTTGTGCATTCTTTTTCTTCTAAATTCAAGTTTCTTTGTTTGTTCACTGAAAATGATGGTGGCAGATGTTAAGAAAAACACAGATTTGATGTAATGACATGTTATACATAAATGCAGATTCCATTGATGCAGTCATGTGCAGGTGGATCAAAACTTCATAAGCCAAAGCTAATGCAATTGTATCTCATATTCATGAATGTATTCTATACATCATTCCTCCAATGATTGATCCATCATAAGTTGTCAAATGTTCCTTAAAAAGAATCATACATACATCGTACCCTCCAAAAAGTATCCTGTACTTATTCTCACATAATTGTAAATGCATGTCACGGAACAATCCTGAAGAGTTCTTGGTACATAAATGTACACACTAATACAAAGATGACAAGGCATAAATGTAACATCGTAAAGTTTTGGCATGATCCCACGTTGGGCGTGGCATTTTACATGACGAGGTTAGACATTTACCTTTCCACTAGACTGCCCAATGCTTCTTATCGCATAGCGTAATGTATCGGGTTGAAGGTAAGTCCCTGTAACTTGTCGCAGTGGCTTGGGGAAGCGTCTGAATGACCTTTGGTATCACAACCCTTCCAAATTTCCAATAGCTTCAGAACCATAAACAATTTGGTTTTAGATCTTCTAGTTTTACACAAGATACATATATATAGTTATGTCTCTCCCTTCATTTCAATTCAGTCTGTCAAGGTTAACGGAAAGTAACTTAGGCATTCGCGAGTAAGTTGCAGATGGGTGAAATTAAAACTCGAAGAAAAGCACATAAATAGTACCTTGAAAATTAAGTTTCTTGACCAGTTCATCAGTTGGAAGACATGGCTTCTTCAATACTCCTTATTACACCTCCAAGACTTTCGCCACTTTCAAGAGCTTTAACAGCAGCAAGGTGAGCATGTTTATGCCATTTGAGCAGATTGTAAGACTGTAGAACCGACCATCTTGCTTGATTTGACATCTTCACAGCGATGGTACCGTGTGCAAAATTTAGTGAACTTATAGAGTGTAATTGAAGATCATAGATTCAAAGTGCCATAGTTGGGGACAGACCTGGGCTACAGAAAGCGGGGGTTGCAGTAGAAGACAAATATTCCTGAAGAGATTTTCATCGTTTTCACCGCCCTCAGCCTCACCATAGACAAGAGCTTCTGCTGCAATGCCACCAAAAAGCACCATGCAATACCTGACAAATTGTGCCAGGTATGAATTAATAACAACGAGAACAATTCCATTTTCCCCATCGGTGTTACCCACACATTTGCACCGTGCAAAAGTTTATAGGAAACAAAAGAGAATGGGAAATTTAGAATCTATACATACTATAAAAGCGGAACCAAAATATAGGTTTATAATGCGTATTAGAGCGCCACGTCATCAATTTTTTAGTTTTGCCCC
>JAYMTK010002179.1:0-14425 GCA_036897405.1 Pelargonium myrrhifolium | reverse complement strand
GAAGACACTGGAAACTTCCCCTTCTGTCTCAGTCGCGCAGACCACTTCTTGCGCATCAAACCCAACACGAGCACAAACAGAAACACACAGAAACAAAAACCGTTGTCAAAGGCAAAACTTGCTCTCGTAGCAAAAAAACCATAGAAACAAAATATACAAGTAGACGAAAAAGAGACGTAAAAGCTTGCTCCCGAAGTTAGTTGATTGATTGGGCAAAGGCCAGCTAAAAGAGACGTAAGTAAAAGCGTGTGAGGTCCAGTGGCAAATACGGTAATAAAACGGAAAGAGAAGCCTGAAGATATAAGAGGACACGTATATATTCATATGACATCGGACAGAGAAATCAAAAACCACTCGTCGTCGTGCTGTCATTGTGCTGTAGCTCAAGCTAAAGTTTCTTTCTTCTTCTTCTTCTTCGGATACATATCTGAATTCTCTGTCTCTCTCTCTCTGCTCCGTCATTTTCAAGCTGAAATGGAGGATCGCAAGGAGGTGAGTCATGCTCCACCATTGCTCTGTTCTTGTTCTGTTTTTCTTGTTTTTCAGTGTAAAATCTTGCTCAAGTTTTGTTTTTGGGTTTTGGGACTCTGATGAGTTCGTGTTGCTGTTTTCTGGGCTTGGGAAGAGAATTTTTTCTATGTTTCTTCTGTTTACAGCGTAAAGTTCTTTCCTTTTTCTTGCTCTGTTTCTTTGGGTTTCTGGGCAGCCAAACAGGCAGAGCACGAACTGAATTTGGTTTACTTTTATCTGTGTTCGATTCGTTTGTTGATTCTTTGCTCCTGAGAAATTCTGGGTTTTCATCCAAATTGTTTTTTTTTCTTTCTTTGTTTAGATATAGATTATTGGATCTGTGTGTTGTGTATTGGTCCATATTTGGCTCTGCTTTTGGGTCTCCATTCTCAAAAGTTGTAAAGTTTCTTGTTTTCTTTTCCTATTTTCATGAAGTCACATGAATAATGAGTCATTCAACTTCTTCTTTTTTTACTTTTCAAAACTGCCCCTTTTGAAAGGGTTTCGAAAGGTCAATCAAGTTGCTTCCTTTTTTGTTTATCTTCATTTGTTGGTCTCGATGCACTTATTATATTATATATTTAGGAGAGGCTGTGAAGAATGTATCTTCCTTCGTATACTGTACTTATTCAAAATATTGTCAAAGTTTGAATTTGACTAAGATGTCTGCAATGGATTTAGTATTTTTTATTCACTAGTTTTGTGTAGTCTTGGTCTTGTTTTAGTGGAAGTTTGGGGTTTTGAGGAGCACTGTGAAGGTTCTATGGTTGATTACTTGGATTTGAGTTTCATATTTTTATCAGAATTTTGATGGTTTTGTGATTGAAATTGAGCTGATGAGGCTTTTTGATGATCTGAGGAAATTTTACTTTGTTCTAATGAAAATTGGCTAATAGTTTTTAGTGTCATTAGAAATTGATACTTGTGATGTGAGTTGTACTTGGAAATTTGGGGTCTGAGGAGCATTTTGAATTGAGTTTCTGATTATTATCAAAATTTTGATGGTTTTGTGATTGAAATTGAGCTGATGAGGGTTTAATGATCCGAGGAAATTTTACTTTGTTCTAATGGACATTAGGAGTTGATAGAAATGTGATCAAGTATTGTATGGAGAACTTTGATGGTTTCGATGAGTACTAAGTTTGAATTTTTTTTATGCAGAAGAATGCCCCGTGGCTATCAGTGCCCCAATTTGGGGATTGGGACCAGAAGGGTCCATTGCCAGACTACTCTCTTGATTTCTCAAAAATTAGAGAAATGAGGAAGCAGAACAAGAGGGATTTGTCGAGGGCGAGTGTTGGGAACGAAGAAGAGCTCATGACGACCTCAACCACCTCCTCCAACGAGAAGAGCGCCCACAGTGATCACCATTTCCATCAAAACCACCACTCTCCCTCTGTAAGATTCCTCGGCTTGTATTGATTATTGTGTCTGGCCTTAAATTAGTAACATTTGAATACAACTATAATGCTAGTAGTTGGTAGCTATAATAGAGTGGCATAATAAGCATTGTTTCAATAATGGCATGCATGTGGTTGAATTGTATGGACATTGTCATTTAATTTTGTGGGTCTACTCCCTTGGTACTTTGCACCGTTGTTTCTTGTTAATGTATCCTACATTAAAAGAATGTGAAGTCTGTTGTCACCTATGAGTTAAAGTTTTTGGGTTGGAGTTAAATTTAACAATTCTCGTATAGACAATGAGAGAGATGTAGAGAGGCAACTATGTGTTCATATTAGACAAGAACTCATAAGAACACAATGGTCTTTTTAGTGGCAGGGTTGTATGCTTTTGAGATTTCCCCGAGTTGTAGCAAAATGCACGAGTTTTTCTCCATATTGAGATTTGAGGGTCATTTGTGTACGCAGTCTCGTAAATCATTAGAGAAAGCAGAGATGAGCCATGGTATTCTGGTGCATTGAGAGTTTATTCATTCAAGATTCTTTAATGTAACCTAACAATAAACAACTAAGGCCTTGGAAATGGAAATTCTTGAAGTTTTGTTTGTTTCTTGGTGACGATCAATCTAGAATACTGCAACCTCAATTGTTTATTGTTAGTGGTGTTGGTAAGGACGGCGAATAATTCATTGCATGTGCACAAAGATATTTCTTTGGAAAAAGTTGTAGATTCATTGTTTATGATCCGATCTCTGTCTCATTTAGTTAGTATTGTTTGGCAGACGAGGAGGAGTTTCTTCAGCTACTTCAACTGTTGCGTGAAAGCTTGAGGCGGATGATTTCGACATATCCCTAATTGAGTGCAACGAGGATGATGATTTCGAAGATTGTTTTCCCCTCTTTCTTCCTCAACCATCTGTCGTGCATTTCTTCGGATAAAAACGTTCCATGGTATCATGTATTCGTGAAAATTCATTTGTTGCTCTTGATGTGTAGTTGCAAATTATAACTTTGTTATGTATGAACTTATGGTACTTGATCACTGAAAAAATGAGGGTTGCAGAACTTTGTCATGTACAATGAGCATGAATCATAGAACAAAATATGTTGGGTCATGTTCCATGATAACCTATTGCTTGGTGTGATAATGGCAAAAAAAAAATCTGGTTCATCGATTTGAAACTTAATTAGTTTTTTTTTTTTCCTCCTTTTTTTGTTACATACTTACATTAATGTGTAATATAAATATATTATTAATTGAAAATTACATAGACAAACAAAAATACCAACAACAACAACAACTAAGTACTGTCAAATGCACACATCAGTTGTTAATAACTTGATGCCCCAAATTTGAATATACAATACGATAAGCGAAAAAATTCAACAACGAAACAGAGTGGGTGGGGAATGGTCTCCTCGTTTTTGTCCCCAATTGTTTTTCAATCCTTCTCCCTTCCCTTGTAAAAAAGAAAAAAAATCATCCCGTCTTCTTCGGAACAAAATTACGGGTCCTCGTTAAGTTCGGGTGTAATTGTCATCCTGAATGAAATAGAACCCATCGGAATAATGAAATTCCAAGATTTTTTAGTCATAATCATAAGGTTTTCAAAATAAACTCGCGATAAGCAATAAATCAACACATTTAAGTCATTTCATACTCATACTAATCACTATTCGAGTCGAGTAGGACCAAAAGCGCAACAAAGCTTTTCCTACCATATTTTATTGCAAATGAATTCTATGAAACTCAAACTCAAGACCTCGTGTTAAACCACAACAACCACTTACCAGTTAACCCACATGTTCGGCGATAAATTCCAAGGTTTTTGTGAAAAGGGAATAGGTTCAAATCCTAGTTGCAACTCTAGAGAATAAACTTTGTATTCAAAATTTCCACGTGGCATGATGACGTGGCACTGATTAAACACACACATACACACCTTATCTTCTCTGTTGGCTTAACTGTATTTGGAGTCTCAGAGAACTGAAAAGGAAGAGCCATAACCAAAACCATAATCAAAACAATCATGTTGATGACTATGCATCACTCCATTGCTAAGCCATCTGCTGCTTATATTTTCAACACTAAATGCTCTCAAAACCGGCGAATCAGAGCCTCCTCTGCTGCATTTTCTGGTGTCGATCTCAAGTCTCTCGAATCCGCCATTGCCAAGGTTTGGTATCACCATTTTTACATTGTTCTTTTATTCACTTTCAGCCCACAATGTAAAGTATCAATTTTTACAAGTACGAGTAGTTACGTGATTCTGGGTACTAGCTTAAATTGCTTGTTGTTTACCAAATCAATCTTTAATTTGATTTAGCTGAATGGGATTATGAGTTGTAGATGTTTAATTTGGAAGTTCAGGTTGTGTGGAGTATTTCTTTAACATGGGTCGATTAAAAGTTCAAGCGGATAGTTAAAGACCCAATTATAGTTTGACTAACCCATTGTTGCATTGCAATTTGATCTCATCCTTTTGCATTGTGATGAAATTTGTTCTTAGGTTAACAAGCTCCGATGAGATATTTTACAAAAAAATTGAAATGGCAAGGCCGATACTGTCGAATTGTTGCCATTTAGAAACTCGGTTAGATCAAGAAAGTCGGAGAAAAGAAGAAAACTCTATATAGAAGTTTTGTCCAGCCACCTTAGATTATGACATTTGTATATATATGGTCAGAAAGGATCTCGAAGAATGAAGACCATGTTGTCAATGTGCAGAGAAAAAGAGTCGGGTTTTAGGAATAGATTATAGGGAATGAGCAGCATGTGTATTCACATAGGTACTTCTCGATTAGAATTTTTGTTCATGAATCGGACTGAGAATGATATTCTCATTATTCATGTTTGGATTAGATTTTTTGGTCATTCCATTCTCACTCTTGATTCCCATTGCCATTCCAAATCTCGAAATGAGTGTCTCGGTTTTCATTTTGAGAAAAATTAAAGAGAGTTTGGTTTGTGCTATACGTTTTCTTTTGTATCCCGTGTGCATATGTTGTAACAGATTACACACATAACTAAATTACTGAAAAGGAAAGATAACACTCATTTTGTGACAAAGGGAGTAACGTTTTTGAATAATTATATGAAAAGATAGGAAATGGAGTTCTGATGTTCTCACAAACTCTTATGTCTTAAGTAATTTTCTGCTCATGTTTAAGTTTATTATTTCTCGAGAACGGATAACTGACGGACTTATGTATGCTACAGAAAGATAGTGATGCTGTCAAAGAGGCACTTGATAAACTGAATGAAGACGGTTGGGCCAAGAAATGGAGTTCTCAGCCTTATATGTCACGCCGTACGGTCAGTCTTCATTACAAGTGTGAAGTTCTGGGAAAGTGCTACTACATTAGCCACATCCACAAATCCATGCATTCATGTACATGAATAATGTATATCTGTTCACTGCTTTGAAGACTCTTTTATGTGTTTTCTTGGTAGGAAACTGAGCAATTCAGTTTCTGTTGTCAAATACCAGACATCCCTCAGGGAGTTGACGACTCTTGGAATAAAAAACGCGGAGAATCTTGCAATTCCCAGCGTCAGAAATGATGTAAGTACCGATACACAAACATTTTAGTTGAGTTTGTCACACGGAGCGAGCACAAACATTGTGACCTTCCCAACAACTCGGAACTATAGTCCTGAGAGGTGTAATCTTGGATGTGAATGTTTAGTTATAGACTGTCCGAACATTTTGCACATAAATTTGATCTGTCTCGTTAATGCAGGCGGCTTTTCTTTTCACAGTGGTGGGAACAACAGGATTTTTAGGTGTTATTGCGGGCCAGCTTCCTGGGGTAAGTTGCATTTTTTTTTCTCAGTCAGTGCGCCATATGATTTGTAGGATGGTATTGAAGAGTATGATTTGTAGGATGATCTCTTGCTACAATTTGATAAGATGTGTTATTAACATAATTCATATGGCTTTCTTATTCCCATCTCCATCTCTTGTATTTTCGCCTCTTTACGCTGTTGTTCATTTCTGATTGCCTGTTTATCACTGTAAGATTATCTCCGAACACTTTTAAGAAGGATCGACTTCCCAAAGTCTGTTGTTAAGACTAAAGTATCCTCATTTGATTAACTTAAACAGTATTATGAAGAGGAATTCTGGTTGTTGCTTGTTGCTTTATGTACTGTCAATGTAGGATTGGGGCTTCTTCGTGCCATACTTGATTGGGAGCATTTCTTTAGTGGTTTTGGCAGTAGGGAGCATTGCTCCCGGGTAAGACTTATACTTCTTGAGACCCAAAATATTCGTCATTTATGTTACTTTTGAGTTAACACTCCATGAATGTTTGTGCTAATATATGGACACTCTTGTATGGTATTATAGGCTGCTTCAAGTAGCAATTGGTAGCTTTTCAACATTTTTCCCGGACTATCAGGAGAGGATCGCAAGACACGAAGCGGCTCATTTTTTGGGTAATCTCACTAGCATATTCTGATATGCACACATATGGATCCAAACTGTTTGATGAATTGATGTTATATATTATGCATGAATCTTAGTTGCCTACTTGCTTGGCCTTCCCATATTGGGGTACTCGTTGGATATCGGGAAGGAGCATGTCAATCTTATCGATGATAAGCTTGAAAAGCTGATATATAGTGGACAACTTGACGCCAAGGAACTAGACCGGTGAGTGTTAAGACTCCTCTAGCTATCAGAATATGAAGTTAACATGATGCAGTGTAGGTTCAGATATTAGACATCAAAGTCCAATTGGTAATTTTCAGGTTGGCAGTTGTAGCAATGGCTGGACTCGCTGCAGAAGGTTTAGAATATGACAAAGTGATCGGTCAATCTGCCGATCTTTTCAGTCTTCAGGTCAGTAAAAAATAACAACCAATAGCTCATCATCATATAAGCTAATGGGTGTAGATTCCAACTAGTATTTCAAGTCAGTCACAATGAGATGGATCCGAGTCGGGCATATCACTTAACAGTCCCCTGAAATACTAGTTGGACCCTCCACTTATCAGCTTAGGCGTTTGGGTTTGAGTCAAGTTTAACATGGTGTGATCGAATTTGTGATCATTGCATAAAATGTGTGTTTTCGACAGAGATTTATAAACAGGAGCAAACCTACACTTAGCAAAGATCAGCAGCAAAATCTTACGAGATGGGCTGTAAGTACCCAACTTATCCGAGTTTTGATATTATGTTTTGTTTCTTATATCAGCAATGTTGATGGAAATGAATACAGGTTTTGATCGCGGCGTCTCTGATAAAAAACAACAAGGCAACTCATGAGGCCTTGATGACAGCAATGTCAAATAAGGCAACTATATTGGAGTGCATTGAAACCATAGAGAAAGCTTCTGCATAGTTGTACTAGTCATGGAGATCTTTTTCTTCTTCTTCTTCTTCATCAGATTCACATTTCATTGTTGAATTGTTGCTCAGCTACATAATATGTGTACATTATGTACAAAAAAAATACATTGTAACTATGGAGCATTAGCGTAAGTGAGTTCTTGGATTGCCTTAAAAAAAGGCGGTTCAGTGCTCGAGTTACTCATGTATGCAACATTTCTTCTACTTTTGCAGAGAGCTTGTTAATAAAGACGATTCGCCACTATAATAATCTAGTTTACTCAATTTGGTACAAAATGAGCGTTTTGTACCTCTAATCTCAAAATATTCGCTTTTCTTCTTAGAAAGTCATTTATACCTAAATGACCAAATTTCTAGAGTTTGTTATAACAAACGCACACGTTGAAACCACGATACAAAACACTCATTTTGGTACGACTCTGGGGATGTTTGGCAACAAATTTAGTTAGAGTTTGGATTTAGCGGTTGATGTTTGGCAGTTAATTCAGTGTGTTGTTTGGTACCAATCTATAGGCATTTGTTGGTTTGTGTATGGAGTTTAGGTAAGAGGTTTGTTTGGCTAACATCCAATTCCACCAACATTTGCAGCTAAAATGAGTCTGGCAGGATATTGAGAATATTTGCTCATGCAATTCCAACAAAGGCGAGAGAATATTTTATTTGTGCCTTTAATGCTTACTTTTGAGACCTGTGTTGCTTAATGAACAGGGAGAGAATGAGCTGGCTCGGGAATTTTTTTTGCTCAGCGGTACCAACACTCCATGACACGAACCTGAGACCTCTAAAGGAGAACCAAGAACCTTAAACCAACAAAATAGAAATAAACTGATGAGGTCGATCCAAACTACAACCTTAACATATATGAACAATTGTGAAATTTCTACACATCCACCAAACAAGCACAGATAGGCAAAACAGACTACAAATGAACATGTTCTTTATTTGGAACTGAAGCAGATACAATACATACCTTATTTCAAAGTTGTACACGTTCGTACATTATTCTCATATATATATATATATATAGAGAGAGAGAGAGAGAGAGAGTAGGATAGATGTATCTGCAACAAAGCACTATCTACGCGGAGGAAGAAAATAACAAAAAAAACACGCTCGGCATTATAATTTACAGGCGTCCATACATTGCAAGGATTTCTCGAAGTTTCGCTGCGTCTTCCTTGAGGCTGCCAAAGCTTATATTTTTTGGTATCCTCCAACCCCAATTGCCAAACTGCATTTAATAAAAAGACATCACACACGGCGGAGTATAATATTAATGATGATTTTATCAGTGCTTGACTTTTACCTCATGTGCCTTGGTTTTATTAAACTCAAATGGTTCTAGCTTTTTTTCTTCTCAAAAGATGTTTTTATTCACAATTCACTTGCTAAAATAGAAAGGGAAGACTCGTGGGACAAATAAACTTAACAAACAAGACAATCATATGGGATGGAGGAAGTATTTTGAGCCGCACAAGTTTGTTTGATGTTGGGTGAAAAGTGAAGAAGACATTAATAAGGCTAGATTTTAGTTGGGGCCAGGAGGTTAGGACATTAAACTGGACTCCATGCCAAAAGCTTAAGCTGCCCAACTAGTATATCAAGTGGCAACAGATTACACGTGGATACGTAAGTGGACGAAGATGGAAGCAAAGGCAGACGGGTAACTAGGTCCAAACAGAACCAGCTCTGATACCATGTTAAACTTGACTTCAACGCAAAAGCTTAAGCTAATAGGTGCAGTGCCCAACAAATAAAGCACATCATTCATTTGCATCTAATGTACTCACAGAAAGTTTACCTGAGTTGCAGGTATATTCATCCTGGCAGAGTTCCCTAGCCTAAGAATATCTTGCATCGGAACGATTGAAGTTTGAGCTATTGAGGCTTGTGCAGCCTGAATTAGTTTCCATGGGACGTCATTTTCTTCAGTAAATGATAGATATTTCATTACCTGAAACAACAATAATATCAAGTGAAATAAGGAGACATGAATCTTATCCAACAGCAGTGTGATTTTTGACATGTATGTTCCCTAGGAAAAATACTCACATGAGACTTCTCTTCTTGCTTCAATTTTTCCCACCAACCTTGTGTCTACCACAACCAATTAAGAAAGATAAGTCTACATTGAATATGTGTAAGAAAATAATTCAAATTATGCAGACATGTTGTAACAAATTACTAATCCCATGAAGTAAAACAAGATACATTGGTTATATTCATTCGCATACCCTGAAGCATCGCAACAGAGCATATTTCAAAATTCATTTAACAAAGATCCCAACAGATTGTAATGTGCACGCATTTAACAAATCTTACCGTGTCATTATCATGAGTTCCAGTATAGACAACTTGATTGGGCTCATGGTTATGAGGTAAATGTGGGTTATCAGCATTACTTCCAAAAGCTGGACCAAGAAACATAGGACTTGTTGCACCAAGTAAACATCCAGGAAATCTCTCAAAGTTAATTATTTTAAATGACAATATAACGAAAACTAAGTTTACCAAATTGGAGGACAGCCATTCCAGGTGCACCGATGGATTTCCTAAGCTCCACAACATCCTTGGTGATAACTCCCTATCACAAGATAAACAAAGACGGTTGAGACTATATGACCAATATCATATTATAGAAACTATTTCCAAACAAAGATCACTTGTAATCTTCATACTAAGAATGACAGATAGTATCATAGTACAGCCTTCAAACCCGGAAAACAAATATCTTAAGTAAAAAAATAATAACAATATAAGAATATGAAAGTACAACACAGATCCCTTGATCCATCTCACTTACTGAAGCACACCCTACAAGCTTATAACTGAAGATTTGAACTACAGGAGCAGACGTTGAACCAAATATCCAGCCCCAATACAGGAAAGTACAACACAGGACGATTATTGCATCATTGAAATATACCAAGATTATAGGGAGTAAATTAATATGTAATCTGATATACATACCAAATCTTCTGCTATTATATTGAGCTTTCCAACATCTCTGGAGATGGCATCAAATATGGATTTTCCAGGTCCCACCTACTGTCAGCCAAAAGAGGATCTGGAGTGGATTAAAGACATTAAAAAAGTTAAACTGCATCTAAATTATTGAGGACCTGACCTTCCATCGCCCCTCTGTTGCAATTTTTGCTTCTGCACATTCACTCAATGAATTAGTTTAACATGTGTAATTGTGTCTAAAGCAAGGATCAAGCTTGACTCTTTCCAACTCACCAGAAGGAACAGCCCAGTACCCAGCAAATCCTCTGAAGTGGTCTATCCGGAATTCATCATAAAGATTTTGTGCCCGTCGGAGACGACGTACCCACCATGAGAATCCATCATTCTCCATTGCTTTCCAATCATACAAAGGGCTTTGAAGTCAAACATAAAAGTAACTATTAAGCTGGCTGATACAGTAAGACAAAACTGAAGTAATCAAACGTGTTCGAAGCACAAACCTGCCCCATAACTGACCAGTTTCACTGAAGGCATCGGGGGGTACACCACTAACGAGAAGAGGATAACTGCTGCGATTCTGCAACATAAACAGATTACCTAGCGATTAGTAGCAGCAACTGAATGACTTCAAAGCATAGTTAAGGATCATACACACAATCTGCATGGAACTACCCACCAGAAAAAAGTGCTTCTTATTTGCCCAAACATCTGCACTGTGATAACCAACATAAATGGGCATGTCTCCCATTATGCTTATTCCCTTCTTCTGTGCATAGCTGTGAAGTTTCTGCCATTGCCTTTGAAATAAGAACTGCTGAGCAATGAATATGTTTATCTACACAAGAGAAAGCAAACCTCAATAAGCACATGGGATTCCAGCATTATAAATAAATGGTAGAAGAACCTGTGAATAGTGGAAGAGTTATGAGATTCTCACAAAATCCTTTTCACTTTGGTATATTTCTTCCAATGCTGCAAGATGGCGATTCTTCAAAGGTTCGGGCCATTGATACCAATTGAATGAATCTAATTTGTGGTCAATAGCAGCAAAATAAGCTGCATCTTCAAGCCAGCCTATGAAGTTGTAAATAGAAAGATAACATGAGATATACATGTACTGTCCGCAACTATACTCAGAAAAATAACACAAAATATTAGTTTGAAAGAATATGCATCTACCAAATTAACATGTTGAACCTACTAGTTAAAAAGGAATAAATCAACTAATGCCCACAAAAACAGAAGATGGTTCTCACTTGATACATCAGGGTCCCTACGGAAATCTTCAAGCTCACTTCTAAGGTCCCCTTCACTATTAATAAGCCTTTCTGCAGCCTGAGAAAGGGCAAATAAGATGCATTTTGGTGAGGAACTGCTCCAACAATCTGGTATTAATGCATAGGAATGAAGAACATATTTGCAGTATCTAGAATAAATCATGTTTTGAAAAGAACAAAAAATAAATAATAACAGAAAATAAATGAAGCAAGAAGACAAGAAGATTTGCATTTGAATTGTTCACCGGTTCTACAAGATAGCCCACATCCACAGGGAGATCAAATCCACCAAGTGCAATAAGGTTTAAAAGAGTAACTCTATCAACTCTCACACAGCAAAATTGCTTATGGAGCATGATGCTTGTGGAAAAGGTGAGCCGGTGGTGCTTGTGCACATTTATACATAATACGCATCAAGTTGTAGAAATTCGATCTTATAAAAATAGTATGGTGTTAGATAATTAACTACAAAGAGTTGAGGGATGATTTTGGTGCTAGCATAGATTCTACTGTTGTGAGGATACAATCAACAATTTTACTACTTCAATATTAAGACTTCACAGTCCATCTGGTTTTTAATTTACATAATATAGGAATGAGAAAGCTATAGCACATACCTTCGCTATCAAAGGATCCTTCATGTCAGCAACAGTGTCAAAGTTTACACGTTCAGCCTCATTGCAAAGTTGACAAAATAGTAGTAAGATAAACAATAATGGACAATAGGTCTAAAGCTCAATATCATAATACATCCAAACATTCGCTCACATTGGCTTTGGAAGCTCATCCTTCTTCAGCAAACCATCCTTGACAAGCTCTTCAAGAGAAATCAAAAGGGTGTTACCGCAATTTGCATCCTAAATTGACCACCAAGGACAATTACTCAAACTTGTATGTCTAACCCATAGCAGGGAAAAAAAATCACAATTGGGGTTGCAACATGGTTAAATAAAAAAATATGGAAACGTAGTTCTTCCACAAATAATAACATGCATAATTGAACCAGAACCAAGGAAACATATATATTTATTTGCTATGGTAGACAATGCTCTCTCAGTTGGCCTCATTCAAGGTCAACATCAGGGAAACATTGAAGGAACCAAAATGGCTCAAAATTTCCCTTCTTTAACAATCTTTTATTGGTGGATAGCTTCTTAGTTATGGAAGAAAATTTAAAAGAATTTTTTTGTGCAGTTAAGATTAGTTCAATCACTAATGTAGTGTGAGCCTGTGAGGACAAGCAATAAACTTTGAGACGTATTGAATTCAATTCAGCCTGAACGCATCTCACTCAGCAGCGAACTTAAACTTTATTGGGACCAAGAGAATGATATCTAATGCATATATGAGACCAAAACATAAATTTTATATATAAATGTATCATGACTAAAATGCTAACCAAATCTTTGCTTTTCTAGGATGACAGCAAAGAAACTTTTCTTCCCAGAAACATCACAAATGACATAATTTGTAACTGAAATATTTGTCTCACCGCGCCTGAATAAGGAGATCCCTCTTCATTAGCCTTTCTCCCGGGAGGAACAAGAGGAAGGACCTGCATATTACACAAACTAAGAAGTTTGTAATGATACAATGCCAAATAACCATTGCTAGTAAATAGCAATAACCGGCATAACAAATAATTGGAAAAGTAAAGTAACAATTGCAAAATAAGTAATTAGATATACAACAATAAGAAAATTAAGCATTTAAAATTTCTAATATAAAACAAAATTTCATATTATTAACATGAGTAGTTAAATGCCGTGATATGATCCTCAACTGCAACTCATCCATTGAGCCAACCTCATTTCACAAACATGTAACTTGAGTACCCACACTACATTGTCAAAGATTGCATAAGTACAATATAACCTTTTCCCCCCATAATTCAATCAATTTCCTAAATCTATTTGAAATTTCTTTTCTTCAGTTACTCGTAGAAACTAAAGCAGGGCATCGAAAATTCAAAAACAAAGCATTCGAAATAGAAATTTGATCATTCTGAAAACAGCTAATTTTGCCTCCCATTTTCTCAGCAACCAAACAAAATCAAACAAGTAGAAGAAGAATGACACCTGCCAAACGGAGATACCGGCATCGTGAAGCCAGTCAATGAAGTGGAAGGCCTCCTCGCCCAGATCTCCAATGCCGTGCGGACCCCGAAACGACGTCGGATGGAGAAGAACGCCGGCTCTCCTGCGGAGGCTAGGATCAGGTTCGGGGAACCACTCACCGTACTGAAAAGGCAAATCTTCACCGACGGAGATGGGAGAAGAGCCGTTGGTGAAACGACAGGAGAGGAGGTGGCGTTTGGGTTTGGGGCAGAGAGAAGAGAAGCTGTGAAGCTTGGAAGGGAAAGGAGTAGGATGAGGAAGGAGAAGCGAGAGAGAGGTAATGGAAGGAAGTGGCGTGGGAGTGTAAGGAGGAGGAGGGAGACTAGGGTTAGAGAGAAAATGAGGGAGGATGAGGAGAAAATGAGAAGAGAATGAGGCGGAAGGAAGATATATATTTCTAGGGTTTGAAAATTAATGACGGCACTGCTACGGAATAGCGACGGATGGCGTGCTGACGTGGATTAGCGACGGACTGTCCGTCGCTAATCCTTAGCGCCAAAAATTTTGAATTTTTTCCAAAAAATTTTAGCGACGGAACAAAATGGTCCCTCGCTATTCCGTCGCTAAAAAATCCGCATTCTCTCTCCTAGTCAGATTTTAGCGACGGAAAGTTTGTGGTCCGTCGCTATTCCGTCGCTGTTTTGAAATTTAGCGACGGACAGCACTTTCCGTCGCTATTCCGTCGTTAAGTTCAAAAATAGCGACGGAAATTTCAGGCCGTCGCTAAATGGTCCGTCGCTACTGGGTCATTCTCTTGTAGTGATCTAGGGTTTTAGCATGATGCACCCTTTCCT
>JAYMTK010002178.1:0-14429 GCA_036897405.1 Pelargonium myrrhifolium | reverse complement strand
TTCAAAAAATAAATGGGTCATGTGTTAGGCACATGACCTAATAGTGACATTTTTCGTTAACTTTAACTGACGGAAAGATCTTTTGCTACTTCAGGGGTGCTAAAAGTTCCAGACAAAAGTTCAGGGGTGCAAAATGAAAAAGCTGATAGTTCAAGAGTGCTTACTGTATTTACCCATTTTTAAATGACTATCTCAACATTACAAGCTTTAAAATTCTAAACATTTCGCAATTTCGTTTCCAGACCAAAGTTCAGGGATGCAAAAAAGAAAAAAGAAGAAAATCCAATAAACATCTTCCTCATCGGAAATCCATCTTCTTCATCTTCGTTGGACTCCACTTCGTTGCTTCTTTACTAAGCTATTCAGATGAAATCAAGCAGCCGCTGTCGATGTGCTCCAGCATCGCCGCTGCTGAGCTTCGCATATCACCAATTTGTGCCATTCTGATCAGGTTTGCAACTATTGCAGGCGATGAAGCCACCACAACCAGCGATCGAGCTAATGTGAACAGACCGTTGTTGGACTCCAGAGCGGAGAAGAGAGCTTTTGAGCAGTCGACAACTTCATCTCCGTGCAAATCTGGTGGACTGACGCAATCTCCGCGCAGAGTACGACTTAAGGAGAGAGAGAAGAGTCTTGCGGTGAGATGAGAGAGAGGGACTTTGGCGTTGAGATGAGAGAGAGGAGATGGAATAGTTAGAGTGGGGTTATTTTAATTAGAGAGGAGATGGAATAGTTAGAGTCAAGTCCGCACAACAAAAAAGGGGTCATCTGTCGATGACTATACTTCAGAAAAGTTATGTGCAAAACAACCATACTTAAAGGAGGTATATACAATTATCTCAATTATCTATTATATATTATAAAATAATGGGATAATGACATGTTACTACCCTCTTAGATACACGTTTTGCAAGTTACTACCCTAAACTTACAATTTGTCATTTCGTCAGTTAATTTTAATGGAATTTGACTCTCTCATCATGTGACATGCACATCACTTTATAATTTTTCTAAATACATATTTTGCCCTTCTACAATGGGTCAAGAATATGTTTTGCCGAAAATTTCAAAAATTCGCCGAAAACTTCAAAACATCACAAATTTAATGAAATTTCTCTTGAACACAGTTCAGATTTCACCAAAATTACACGAAACAAACCCTAAAATTTGTCTCAAAATCACACAAATCAGACACTCAAATTTATCCCAAAATCACACAAATCAGACACTCCGTGCTGGCGACCTACATCAGATTCGAGCTGAAGAGAGCCTGTCCCGAGAGGCCGCCAGAGATGGAGATTTGCAGACCAGACCCGTCATCGCTCAGTCCAGATCTGGTCTCCGTCGGCCCACGAACCAGATATGGTGTCTACGCTTCGGGTCTGGTCGGATGCGGAAAAAGCACGACGAGAACTAGATCTGCTCGATGAAATATGACAAAACGTGCAAAACATGTATTTAAAAGGGTAGTAACGTGTAATTATCCATAAAATAATTGTTATGAGATATAAAATAATAAACATAAACATTAAACAATAAAATAATTAATTGATTAGTTCTCTATCTCACAACACGAATGAAGATTTCCGCGTTTTGTTTGTTGGCTTTCGACGTTCTGAAAACGAAATGTTTAGCAACATGCATCCTACTCAGGTAGCGTTTTTTGTAACTTAGGTCCCACCAACAACTTTAAAGATATGAAACTTTTATGGAAATTAGAAAACAATACATGCATATTGATCAGACTCTTTTTATGTGGTCAAAGTCAAAGCATCAGAACTGTATCGTCTGGTATTCTTTTCCAAGTTAAGGTAGTTGGAACAGGTCCTATATGTTTGGTGGGTGATCCAACTGTGAGATTGGATGGTATGGTTGTGACCTATCGCCTACGTACAGAACACACCGTTAAGCGAAAATCCAAATGTGTATCTGGGAGACCGCTTTCGGCGTAAGAATCAGTTCTACACACAAACATATTATGTAATAATCAAACTCAGATCTTCGCAGTTCGTATGATTATAATCGAAGAACGCATGAAGAACACGATGAACACTCGAAAAACGCTTGATATATTTTTGTATTCTTGCAAGTGGTGATCAAGTAATAAATTGACCAAAGTTTTTACCTTTGACTCAAGACTCCTTATATAGCCCATGAGTTTACCTGACACATGTCATGCTCTGATTCGATGATGTCGAGGTGGAGCCGGCGGCCCTTCTGGTCTTTTCACCCAGTTATTTTGTCGATTCTACTCATCATCAGGCCAACTTGCCCTCAGCTCGTTGAGTTATGCGGTCCCCAAGTCTGCGTTTTCCGCTTGACTTATTTTCTCAGCTCCTTGCTTTCTTGACAGAGCCTCGAGCTTTTTTTTCCTCTTATGTGAGTTGAGGCATATGTATCTTGTGTGCAAGCGGCTAGGCGACAAACGTTATGTAGGAACATAAATGCTTGGGTGATGCGGACGACGGACGACGGACGGGTGAGGAGAGCATGGATAGAGGGAAGGAAGGAAAGAAGGAAGAAAGGGTGGAGCACATATGGAGGGAAGGAGGGACGTGCCAAGGCACATGGCTCATTCCATGGATGGACTTGGTGTGCCCCCTTAATGAGTCTCCTTAGCATTTCCTTCTTCTTTGGGCTTTCCAACTTGTCATCAAGCCCAACTTGGGCATGAGTGTTTGGTCTGGCTTACTAATTCAATCTTGATTCGGGCCCCTTCTAGTGATCTGACTATCAATTTGGGCTTATCCTAATATATTGACTATCCTCACGTGTCGGTCTCTGATTGGATAAAATACTTATGATTTTTCATGCCGAATCAGTTGCTTCCCACTCCAATCAATGTTGATTTATCGAGACTACGCTGGAGTATAGTCTTGGTCTTGTATCAATTTTTCTTTCTCGTGCTTTGTAAACGATGTCTCAAGGGGATTCGCATGGGGCCCTGGGTCTTCTAGCCTTCGATCTTCCAAGGGGATTCGCGTGGGGCCCTGGGTCTTCTAGCCTTCGATCTTCCAATGGGGTTCGCAGAGGGCCCTTGGGTCCTCTAACTCCACGGGGAGGTTGGCGTTTTTCTAAGTGTTGAGACTTTGTGTTGGTTGGAGGCTCATTTGGGGAAAGCCTTGGGTGACTGCTGTGGTAGAGAGTTTGGTGGAGCTATTTGGAGTGAGCTTCAGAAGCGTGCAACTCTGGACATTTTGAAGGTGTCCATTGAAAAAGGACATGACCGATCTTTGGGAAAGACCAGAACAACCCTCATAGGTGAAGAATAGAGGGTCGTGGGAGATGACCCGGATGGCTCATCAAGGAGACGGAGGGTCATGGAGGATAACCTGATGAACTGTGGGAGCGAGAGGACGAATGTCTAAGGTTGGTGATTTAGCCTTTGAATTCCACAAGGGTGGGCATCCACGATCTTCAATTTTTTTAGGTAGCCAAACTCGGCTACATGCTTGCCACACTATGCTTTGACTTTGTTTCTATCAATCGAGTTATCTTGCAATCAGTCTTCATATGCTTAAACGATGAGTTTGCACATGCTTACGATACAGTGAACAACATTAGTGGTGGCTTTGCGACCCATGTGCGTGTGGATGGGGGCATGGATGGGCTTGGTGCGCGCCTATGTGCGGTCCATGTGTGGCCTCCTTGCGCGGGCTTCTTCCAACATGCGGACGGACAATTTATGAGCCTTGTCACAAGTGTCTTTTTACGTGTGTGCCTTGGCGTTGACGCATAGGACGAACGTGTGGCGCAGACTTACGTCCCTTTACATGCGCGAATGCTTCTGATACACTTGTCATTTGTATGATGCGTTTTTTTTTTTAATTTCTCCGTAGCTCATAGCTGAGCTAGCTGAGATCAGGGTGACATCTTCGAGCTTTTCACACACTTAAAGATGCGCCTTGGGTGGGGTTGGTAACTCAGTTTCTCATAGAAATGATGGCAATGCGTCATTTGCTCTGGGTCGGACTCAAGGACGAAATGAGGTCTTTCACACTGCTTCGGGGTGGGGAGCTCTCTATCGCGCTACAACTGAACTCAGTTTCTCATAGAAAGGATAGTGATGCGTCCTTTGCTTTGGGTCAGACTTAAGGACGAAATGAGGTCCTTCACACTGCTTTGTGGTGGGGAGCTCTTGATCGCGTTACAACTGAGTGACTTTTCATTGCTCCCTCATTCTTGATCCCTTCTGGGGCATTATGCACTTCTTACTCATTCTTGCGTGCTGAGTACATCAACACAAGGGAGTGTGGCCATAGGGATTATGGGCTTATGGCAGGTCGGCTCCCTGGGTGGCGCCAGAGCTTGATACTTCTTTCTTTATGGAGTACAAGTATACAAGCTCTTGCTTTACTCCATACATTTTTGTTGATAAAAAAGCAGTTGATGAAGCACGTTTGGAGCAGAGTGATAAGTGGCTGCTTAAGATGAACCATGCCATTGGGGTCCTTAAGCAAGTATACGTGCTCTTGCTCTAGTCCATACATTTTTATTGATAAGATAGCGGTTGATGAAGCGTGTTTGGAGCAGCGCGATGAGTGGCTGCTTGAGATGAACCATGTCATTGGGGTCTGCTCAGGCAGAGGCAACTGGCCTTCGTCCTCCTCCTCCGACTCGTCCATCTATGAGCTTTAGCTTTCTTTACTCGTTAGTTGTAGCATAGCATAGCAAAGTCTTAGATTTTTGGCATTTGTATGAACTTTCATTCGACTTATAATGAAATACTTGGTTGATTTTGCGTCCATTTTTTTTTTTTAATTTTGTATGGTTCAATTTCGCGCTTCTTTTGGTGCATATGGGGAGTACTAGTTGCCCCCACTCCAAATGATGTTGATTTATCAATGTCGCATTGGAGTATTGATTTTCAGTTTGGGGAAGCTCAGTCCCCTTTGATGAATTCTCTTATCCGGTTTTGCACCTTTCTGCGATAGCTTGCCTCAAGCTTAGAGCGGATGCATGGATCAAGGTCGTCCAGAGGACAAGCATGGCGCACAGACCGATGTTGTCTAAAAGACGAGTGTGGCACCAAAGGACAACGCCGTCCTGAGGACGGGTATCAAGGCGTGCGTTGAAGCGCATGGCCTGAGCGCGCTATTCTTTCTTCCATTCTCAGATGATCATGTGCCCGAGATGTGTCCTCTTTGTCAGGAGTTCAAACTTTCGTATGGTGATGACGATGTCTATCGACTGATGTGCGATCAAACTTCTAATAGACTTAGTTTGTCCGTTGAATAATGACCAACCTTCAAGGAGGTAGTGCTCCTCCGCTATTCGGATTCCCTCTAAGGATTATGTTTGCAGGTTGCGTGGCTGATTTCACGCCTAATTCCCAACGAATAACTCAATCCCCTCTAAAGATTTCATTCGCAGGCTGCGTGGTTGATTCCATGCTTGATCCCAAGCGTCTGTCTCAATCCCCTCCAAGGATTATGCATGTAAGTTGCGTAGCTAATTCTACACCTGATCCTTAACAACCGTCTCAATCCCTTCTAAAAATTATGCATTTCGGCTTCAACTATATCAGTAACAATGATAAACATTGAGAATATATAAGGGATTCATGCTATAATTAACAAAACTTGGAATATTACAAAGTGAAAGAATGGTGGCCACTCTCTAAACTCACAGCTACATTTGTACAGCTAGATTTATCGACTTTCTATACATTTCTCGTACCGAAACACAAAAATACTCACCTTCAGTTACACGAAGATTCTTGCCATATTCAGACTCTGTTGATACCACATTGTCACGCCTACAAGAGCTGTTTCCGGTGCATTTCCATCATCAAGAAAGATGAGATAAGCGTATTCAAACAAGAAATGTATACATTGTAGGTGAAATGACGAAACCAGTCAATTAATACATTCCTGAGGTTTTGATTTTTGAATGAAGCAGCATAAGGTATATTGACATTTTAAGACTAGTGTGCCTAATAATCTAAAAACCTCTCCATTCAAAGAAAACCAACAATCGTATATTCAGCAGAAGAACTCACTAAAGAAAGCTAGTAAGGAAAGGTAAAATAATAACTCACCATCAACTTTACAAAGGTAGGTAGGTACAGGAGCCACAGCTACTGTCCATACTACATTGTTACACCTACAAGAGCCGTTTCTGATGCATTTCCATCATCAAGAAAGCTGAGAGGCACTGTCTGTGAGTGTGTGTGTGTGAGAGAGAGAGAGAGAGTTAATTTAATAGTTCAGATGAGAAATATATACATCATAGATGAAATAATCAATTAAGATTTGCTTGTAACATTCTGATCTTTGAATGAAACAGCATAAATTATATTCCATTTATGCAATAGTGGTCTACCTAACGGCTTCAACTCTTAAAGAGACTGGTTTTAAATCAAGCTACCATTGTAAGGCTTCAGAATCTGTCACCAAAATCATTTTCTATAATACAGATCTGACAATTTTGACTGGGATATATAGAACAGGAAAAAAGGTATGGGAGATCTGCTAGATTTTGTTGTTTTTATATGATTCATGAAAGTAAATACTCGAGACACGGGAATCTGATTTATTTTTTATTACAGAGGTTGCCGACTAAAAGGAAAGAGTACACAGACACAATCCAAATATAACACTACTATTTATAGTTATTAATCCCAAAGAACAAAAAGTTCCAATCAGAAATATAATCAATTAAAACTGATGCTGTTATTTAACAATAACTGAATAAAGGTCAGCACATGAATATACCTCTTCGTCATCACTCTTCTTAAGAGCAAATGGCTCCATCTCCTGGACCCCACCACTTTCTTTAACTATTCTTTCCAAATCCTGCAAAGACAAAATGGAGCTGACCACAACACAGACCTATGATTCCAAAAGTTTATCCCAGCATTTATTAAGCTAATATAAGATGCAAGCTTGCTGAGCTTAAAAATATAGCATATGGAAGCTTCATTATAACTTCCCATTTTTATGAGGATCTCCACATTCCGTACGCCAAAGCCAGTCAAAGAAGGGTAAACAAAAAATTCGAAAAATAATCGGATACTGGATAAAGAGAAATCTGAAAAGCTAGCACAATTTAGATAACAGTGAAATAACAGCTATTTACCTTCCCAGTCAAGAATTCTGACACAAGCAATTCTTCGACGACCTTTTCAAGAACCCGTTGGTTTTTCTGAAGAATTTCCTTGGTTCTAGAGTATCCAAGATCAAACATCTACAAAAGTATCGAGTGTCAACCATTGGCAGCCATCTTCTAACAAAATGATATGAAAAATGAGGAATTGATTAACCCATTGCTTGGTTTTACACATCAGTACCTCAGTCAGAAAAGAAACAAGAGTAAATATTAACTGTTCCAAAAATATACCTTCTCAACTTTAGTTGCTATCTCAGCCTTATGGTTGCTTCCCATGCTCAAAGATTTAGCCTATCCCATGAAAACAAGAAGAATTTATACCAAAGATGGCCACTTTCAAAAATCACATTGAATTAGTAAAAATCAAAGGAACTAAAAGCGTTAAAATTCAAACTTTTCCCATGTATTGAATTGAAATCAAGAATATTCACTGATGTAGTCTCATTCATATTACGATAAGAGCTCTAGTTACAACAACAATAGTTGAAGCTATAAAGCATGTCCAAAGTAAAGCAAAAAAGAAGAAAAAAAAATTATACATGGGGAATGCATAATAAACCATACAAACTAGAAATATAAATCATGTGTCAGAGAGAGGAACAGTGGAATGGAAATGTCACAGCGATCTAGGCAAAATAAATCCATTTCTTTTCCAAATAATCAGAATTTCAATGCAAAGAAAGAAGAATACCGTATTCATATGGTGGTATATCACTGGGCTATCATCAGGACCCCAACCATATTGAATCACCATCCGTGTGGCTATCTGTTGCAATTTGTGAAATCCACAGGGCTCAAACCAAATAACAATACAATTCAAAAGCATTGCAGACAGTAAAATATTGAACCATACCTTCTGTGCCTCCTTTAGTTCTTCTAAAGACAAAAAATTTTGTTCCCCTAAAGGAAGTAGCAACTGGGCAGCAACATGCGAACCAAAGTAAAATACAAGCTTTTTTTCAAGATATGATCTTGACTCTGAATTCTCAATTACAGAACCTTCTTTTCTTGCCTTTGTAATCTTTGTACACCCAATTCCCTGCAAATCAGCTCTTCTCTAAGTGCAGTGCGCAGAATTAATTTAATTATTGATAATTGTTTACATCAAACAGATAAGTGGCATAGGTAAATCAAACTCCTTTCAAAACTTCTCATCATTCCTGAGACTAACACTGATCACCTAAAGGAGTAACAGAGAGGATTGCATGATACCACAATCATATTTCTGTTCATTGGGTTCAAATTTTATATTCTAGTAAAAATGATTAGATGCTCTGCACTAGTATGGGCCTTAAGGCCATGTTATACTAACAATACAAAAAATCATGATATACATGATATTTGAAGAAAAATCTTTCGGATATTAATAGCATCACCATAGAATACAAACAAATCATGATGCCAAGGGGAGACATACAAATGACTTACCTGCCAAGCAGTTGGCTCAAGCCAAAGATTGTCTACTACATCAAAGTTCGGTAATAATAAAGCAATAAGACCACGCCCTGCAGCCCAAACAGCATGTGGGAACTTGGTATCCCTTGTCCACTGGCAAACATAAACATCTAATAAATCATACTTTCACACGAAGAACAAAATATGCTTCCAACAACAGTTTAATGTCACTTACATTAAGGGACAACTAATATTGCTGAAGGAAACATAGTAGTGAAAATCTTTATCTGTTTTTCATCCATAGAGCTCCTGAGGGCGTAGCAGACACACACACACAAAGAGAGATGTTTAATGAACAAGAAAGTTTCTTACATCAAGTGGAGGATTTTGAAGTTCGATTCCATTGCTTAACTGGCCATATGGTTCCATTAGATCAACCACGTTCTGCATGTCCTCTTTAGTCAATGTCAATCCAAGATAATTTACCAACACTTTGCTCATTTTCTTTACAACTTTGGTTTTCCGCACCCATTTTGGGACAACGTTGCTGAGGGTCTATAAGACAAGAGTAAGAACAATCATTGTGGGCTAAAAAAATTTAACTACATGCAGAGTCATGAGACTTCCATATATGTTCTCCATATCTAACTGTAAATTACTTCTCTTCTCAAAGCTTTAAATCATATTTTCATGACAGATAACAGCATCTAGGGTTAAATTTAGTGCATTTGGAATTTTCAGGGATTAGGGTTAAATGTAATTTCATTACAAGTTTGGGATAGTTATTATAGTTAAGTTTCCTGTAGGTTATGTTCAGAAATATCATAGTAAATTTGGAATTCTAATAGGTATTTAGGTTTACCTCAGCTTTTCATCAATTCAATATTTAGTGATATTACATTATCTGAGTGTTTTAATACTTGTTAATATCTGATAAACTTTATCAGAGTCTTCTGCTCTCTGGATACCTTAGACTATCACAGGACCCTAGTTAGCCCAGCATAAGAGGATATATAAGGTTGTTACAAGAAAAATCCCATTCTGCACTACAGAGATCTTCAAAGGAGGCTTTTAGCTTCTCCGTTAATTTACAAGGGAAAATTTTATGTTTACGTCCGCATCCCAGGCTTAGTGATAATTTCATGTAGATATGAGCTAGAACATATAAGGATGTTTCACAGGAGATAGAGGTGTCATTTGGTACGTTTTCTTCCCAAACACCTATTTGTTGTTTAAAGAAGAAAGCTATTTCTTAACTGGTTTCTTAAAATTTAGAATAAGTCCTATCAACACTTCAAGTTTATAACTATTTGATCCTCTCAAGGGAATCCAGTTGAGTCGAAGACAGTTGTTACTTCGCTCATGATAAGTAACCAAATCGACATTCCTACCCATATGGCTTCTGTTGTCTTGTATGATCCTTCCTAGATTAGCGAGAGTTTACTATATTGCATGTCCTTGTTACCTCTACTCTTCAAAGTACTAAGTCGCCAACGGAGAGGCTTATGTGATGAACTTTGTTGTTGTAATACCTTGTTATGCGACGTTGATATGTTGCATTTTGGAGTTGTGATTGGCTTTGCTTTTCAGACAGTAGGTTTAAGTTGATTCATAGTGTTTCGTAGTTCTTATCCTGATCAAAGTGTAGGATGTGCGGTACCCTCTCTTGTAAATATACTGGTATAACCGCTTTTGGACGGTATGCTACGCTGAACGGGGTTTCTTCTGTTGATGTCCTTGGTGTTGTCCTGTAGGACCATAGTAGGGCTAGCAGTTCATCGGACCATGAGACCATCGTTGTTTTGCGTCCAATATTCCCTGGATCGTTACCTCTGTTTGCGTGTTTTTTTTTGTCGATGCACCACCGCGGCTGTTCGGTAGTCGGTGAACTTTCGTCTGACGAATTGGCTACCGTTGCCCGTCACCTTGACCTTGGGCATCCCAAAACGGCATACAATGTTTTTGACAAACTCGATGTCTTTTTTCTTTGTTATTCTTGTTATTGCTTCAACTATGACCCATTTTGTAATGTAGTATACTAAGGAGAAGTTTTCTCCTAAGGTAGATCTCGCAAATGGTATGAGGATATCAATCCCCACCGTGCGAATGGGCACGAGCTTGTGATTGAATATTGTAGCTCCATGAATGATAGTCTCGGTATATGACTGTGGCGGTGGCAGGCATCACATAGTTGGACAAATTTTGCGGCGTCTATTCAGATTGTGGGCCAATATATTCCGCTTCACGAGATGCTTTCAGCCAATGTTCGTGCCCCTAGGTGACTACCACAGAGACCTGCACGAGTTTCTCCCCTGCTGCGTTGCGCGATCTGCACTGGGAAGCAATTTAGGTATGGCTCTATGAGCCATTGTTTATACAAGTATGCCATCCTTGTCGAACATTGTATAAGATGTGGCTATGCCCTGTATTCATTGCGCTTCGTCTCTTTCCCCAGATAGTTTGTCAAGTCGTATATATTAGATTATCTCGTCCATCCATGCTCTACCTTTTGTAAGTGCGTAAGTATCAAATGCTCGCTGAATGCTCGGTCTGACCAAGCACTCAACTACATTATTCCTGGTCTCCTCTTTGTGGTCATTGCCGCTAACCTAGCTAGTGCATCTGCTCGAGCATTATCTTCTCGTGGCACTTGCATTAATTGTATTTGTTCAAAGTGGTTGAGGTCTTTGGTTACATTGTGTTATTTTGCCATGATAGGATCTTTTGCTTCATATTCTCCCATCCATCGTGTCTCGCACCATCAAATGGTCAATTATGCACGGCCACCTCATAAGGTAAGCCAATCCTATAAGTACTACTTTTGAAGGGAGGAGAAAGGGGATCTCATTTCATATATAGACATATTGCAACTGGAAATTCTCTACAGAATTCTTCGTATTGTTCATATATTGTTTGTGTGGAGATATTCTCACGTCTGAGGTGGTCCCCTAGTTACACATCCGGCGTCTCTGCTTACCAATGTGTTCCCTTCGCTTGCAACAAAATCTGGACCTCAAACCCAGAAGCCCAAAATCACACTTGGACTTGAAATCATTTTAAGAATCTTGACACGTGGATAAGAATTTGTTAGTTAGATGGAGCTCCAACAGGTCATCCCAGCAAGCGGCATCAACAAACTTCGATAGACACAAGTCAATGTGCTTTAACTGATAGTTGAAGGTCCAATATTAGTTTTATACTCTAACACGTCCTCTCACGTGCAAGCTCATTTTCGCTTTGCACGTTACCCATGCACAAGTCCACTTCTTGCCTTGTGCAGGAATTTAATATGGGTGATGGTAGGACTCGAACTCGGGACCTTTAGTCACCAATACTTCGATACCATGTAAAAAACCATTTCAACTAAAAACTTAAAAGTTAATAGTTGAAGGTCCATTATTAGTTTTATACTTTAACATTGACTACTCCCATTGGTATTCTTGGACAAATATTTGTTTCTCATGTTCTACATGTTTTTCACAAACTCTAGTGTTGGTTCAGTGGCAAATTCAATTAGAGAGGGGGTGTTGAAATATGTAGCATCTCATAATAAATGAGATTTGTTTATTACGTCTTTTTTAAAAGAGATTAATGAACTCCATAGGTTAAAAACGTAATGTAGTCTATTTCCTATTTAATTTTTTAGTCAACTTTTGTAATGCCTTGTATAAGAGCTTCTATTCTACATCAATATTAACAATAGCGTTCTGTATTTCCTACACTTCTGAATATCTACATATGCTTTTGGCTACGGTTTCATTTTTATTAGAATGATTATGTTAGTGTGTAATACTCCAACATCTTCATTTGCTTTAAAAGAATAAATGTGGTCATTTTGCATTGTAATGGATGAGATGTACTTTTGAGAAGCAGCAGAAGATAATATAATAGATAATAAGAACCAGAGGAATAATAAATTCTTACCGCAAACCAACTACAGTAGCTCATAAGCTCATCAGCATCGAGAAATTTACTCCGGAAGGCACTACCTTCCAAGGAAAGAGGAACATGTTTTAGATCCATAGGCAGCATAATTTCGGTCTTCTCAGCAACCTAAAGGCAGAGAAGGTTTCAGCCCAACAAAGTTCATCCACACAGTAAGTAGAACAGAAGTACAATAGACAATGATCCTGAAATTAATTTCATAATGTGCCATCTGAATATAGTACTGTATTAGGATATAGGGAAAGGTCAAACGAACACATAGCTCAAATTTAGTGATGGCCAAACAACTGATAGAGCTCACGAGGCAACGAATAAATTGAATGATTAAACAAAGGATTGACTAAATACAATACTAAAACAGGGCTGAGCCGAATTAAACTGAGGTTCGAACAGTAAGGTTTTGCACGGTTCTAACAACTGTGACACACATGGCTGAATCCAAGGGACAACAACTAACCAGTAACAGTTGAGAGATACATAACTCGTGTGACAAGATTAAGAAAATTAGGGTAAAATGGAATAAATAAATATTAATATCTTTGTAAGCGTGTGTGTGCAATGAGAAACTTGAAGTAGCCATAAGATCTGATATCGACCATCTCAGCGGATAGTGTACCACCTACTGGTACAAAAAGGTCATTATTTTCAGCTACAAGTAAAATCTAAATGCTGACAAGTGGAAAAAAATCATTGGGAAATAACCTTTCTCCAGTCTACGTAATCAATGAGCTCATCATCCATGGTTTCCTTTGCAGCAAGGCGCAATATCTTCTCCCTTTCTGGTTGAGTTGGTGACTGAAGATGAAATACTCTATCCATTCGACCAGGGCGCCGTAAAGCCGCATCAATTTTATTGAGATGCCTTGTGGTAGCCATAAGAACAACACCCTCTTGGTTCTCAAACCTGTGTAAAGTGAATCATATATGGGAGGGCAAAAATGCAATGACCTTTCTATCAGTGCTATATAACAAGCTGGTCTTAAGTTCACATCAAACCAGGTGCACAGATTAAGGTCCTCAAAAAACAAAACTTTAGTTCTTAAAGGCGAAGCAATACTGACAGAGAGTATAAGATTCACATAGTGAGAGACATAATGCAGAATGCAAAAAACAGAGAAGCAACAACTGTAGATCCCATCATTTGGAGTAAGTGGGATGAAGACAGAATGTCTCTCAAACTATCATCAATCAAATGTATAGGTTTACAAGAAGAAGCCTTAAGAAAACAAGAGATTGTACATGTCCCATATGTAACTGCGGAGATTTAAAGATAGATGATACAGGGGAGAGAGATAAAAGGAGTGAAGAGAGTGGAGACACAAAATACGTGGTTTGGCCATAAGGCTTACATCCACACCTAAATGCCTAAAGGGCTAAATATGCTCTCACTAACCTGATGTGTTAAGTACAAAGGACTCGTATTTATAATGGGTTAGAAAAAATACATAATGAGAAACAAATCACAAAATCAATCTAAATCTCATCATTTGCTTTATCAAATCCCTTAATTTACTACCCAATCAAATCTTGTGATTTGCCGCATAATCATATCCCTTGATACATGGTAAATCAGCATTTTCCAACAAAAACTCACAGGAAAAGAATCTAGGAATGACTCCAAAATCAGAAATTTACAAGGCCCCCCTCCTCATGTGATTTCAAGCATCTTCAATGGGAGGTGCTAAGAGAGGCTCTAAGAGACTTGGCACCTTTTGAAGAGGTGCTAAGCATTGGAGTAGTAGGTGTTAAGGATGAGATGCTAAGCTTAGCACCCAATGCTAAACTCTATTTGTCTCACATTATCTCCCCTATTAGCATTTATTAGTTGGGTGCTAAGCATTTGAGTGAAAGTTACTAAGCGCCACATGATGAGGTGGCACACTCTCTCTCCTCCTTAGCACCCAAAAAAAATGCTAAGCATTGGAGATGCTCTAAGAGCATCTCCAATGGGAGGTGCTAAGAGAGGCTCTAAGAGG
>JAYMTK010002177.1:0-14433 GCA_036897405.1 Pelargonium myrrhifolium | reverse complement strand
TATGTGTTGACGGAAAAAGTTAAGGGGGGTCATCTGTCAAACCTTTAAAGTTTTGGGGGGCCATCTGCAATTATCCCTTTTTCTTTTTCTAGTTGTTTTGTAGCTCAACAAACCTATTAAATTATTTGAACATAACCTGAATAAAAAAAAAAAAGTAATGAACTTAACTCAAAAAATATTAAAATGTACAAAACAATGTAATCCATGTCACAAGAGATGAAAAAAAAGACCAAAATCAATAACAAGATAACATACACAATAATAATTGAGAGGTATTCTCACCGTAGTTGAGTCTCTGGTAGATCAATCGGTCAGATCTTAAATAAACAAAGATTTCAAAATCTGACAATACTGATAGCCAACTTTTTGATATCACGGATGCCCTTAACAAACAAAAGACATCGGGTTTTAGTTTAATCAAGAGTTACACATCAATAGAAAGAACAAAAGTAGAACAGTAGATTTGGTGGGTGATAATTTTCATCATCGTTGATGAAAATTTGACTTACCTCACAAAAACGGCGCCTCAAACTCGTACCCTTAACCCTAAAAGTATTAGAGGTCTGTTTATAGAGATGGAAACTCAATTTTCGAGCAAAACGCAAAATCTCATATGCGTTTTAATATCCAAAATGATATATTCAAAAGCGCCCAGAATTAATATTTACGAAATATGAAGAAAAAAAAGAGAGAAATAAATGTTCCATGTGTTATATGATGATTTAGCACTAAACTTTAAGATGAAGCTATGTTTGGTAGGATGGTAATGAATGGAAAGAAATTATCATTTCAACGTTTTCATTTATTTCTTATATACGAGAAAATTTAAAAGTAGAGTATAAACACATGTGAATGTATGTGATGTGAGTTGATATGACGTTTGATTTAAACATTTGATTTCACCTAATACACAGCAGGTGGATCGTTTTTATTTTATCATCTTATTTTCTCTTCTTAACCCAATAGAAGCGAATTTCTCTAGTAAGAGGTGCAAACTTTTTGCTAGCATATGAACACATGTGCCTGACTTTATGTGGAAACATCGAATAGGTTTGATCCCCTTTATATATAAAAAGAAGATTCACAATCATGTATTGCATATATGTGTTAACCGCACTTTCGACCGCATCAATACTTGAGCTAAACCCAATACTCATAACAAGGGCGCCCAAATACAAATAGAGCCATAACCAAAACTCCGAACAAGACCCCAACCAAACCCAATAATCCAAAACAACTAACCGAAAAAAACTGAAACGAAATCAACCAACAAAGAAGGAATTCTCTTATGTTATCATGCATCCACATCTTTCTTGAGTACAGAGGACGTGATATCACACTTACACTTTGCTATAACTTGAACCAAAAATCAATTGAAAAACAAAACAAAAAATAAAAACCAATCCTCCAACCGAGACCCAAGATGGGGTCTCTCTCTTAAGCTAACCTTGAATCGCTTCCAATCCCGACAGGCTCTCCAAAGCAACCTCATTTCTCTAAGTTGACTCTACTCTGAAGGTCCGCCTCTTCAGTGTTACCTAATTCCCCATCCTTCTTTTCTCCTTCCTTGCGTCGTTTGTTGGTCAAATATGTAACCTTCATTTCGGCTATAGGTTTCCATAGTGCAACTATTTTCTATTTCATGACCTCAAAATTGATAATGATATCGATAAGAAAGCGACCCACCAACCTACATGACCCGGACCCTTTACTACATGTTATCACCGCCGATGTCCCGAGGATCATCTTGTTGTCCTCCACCAAGCGCAACAACCCCACACCAGCCTATAGTTCCGACGCCTTCAGCCCCACACCGTCCTTGAAAACTCTTATCGGGCCTGAAAATGCTTTTGGAATACGAACGTCGTCGACAACCTCCTCCTTTGGCAGTGGTTGCTTCAAATTCGCCCCCGACGAAGACAAACTCCCAAACCCCAAAGCACTCCTTTAACCCTTTTAATTATAAGAGTTCTTTTACCAAATAAGTGTATATTAATTTAACGAAGAGTAATAAGGGCATCAGTTGACTGATATAACTTTATATCAGTTAGATGACATCTCATTTAAAATCACGTATCTGGACGGAAAATTATAGCAGTCAACTGATACTCGTTTTACTCTTTAACGAAGCATGGCGCCCACAAATTCATTGAGACGAACACAAATGATAAATACTCAAATAATAAAAAATGAATTGCACTCAAGTTGAAAATTTTACCCTCTTCCCCAACCCTAACCTATAATGGTTAAAATCCCTAACCCTAGCCCTAACCCTAACAACAATGGCATCATCATCCTCAACAAAACACAGAAAGCAAGAACCCAAAATCGACACTATCAACAATTTACCAGAACCAATTCTCTGCCACATCCTCTCCTTCCTCCCCATCCGAGACCAAATCTCCACATCCTCCTTGTCAAAAACCTGGTCCTCCCTCTGGACCTCCGTCGCCGATCTCAATTTCGACTGCTCCGACGACACAAACAACAACCCCAACCGATTCACCGAGTTCGTGAACTCAGTCCTCCTCCGCCGGCGACACCGCAGCATCCGAAAATTCCGCCTAATTTTCCGCTCCGACTTCGATTCCGTCAACAAATGGGTCAACACCGCCATTTCAAGAAAAGTTCAAGAACTCGAGCTCCAATATTTGTGTCTCTCTCCTCAACGGTACATTCTTGATCTCGTCAGCTGCAAGAACCTCACAGTCTTGAAACTCGGTGGTGAAATTTACATCAAAATCGGCGAATCCAACGTGCAATTTCCGAGGCTTAAGGCTCTGCATATAAATTGGGTTTGCTCCGTTCCGAATCTGCTTTCGGGGTGTCCGGTTCTTGAGGATCTTGAATTGTATAAATGCTATGATGATATTAGGGTTTGTGTGCCTACATTGAGGAGCTTGTTTGTTGATATTGCTGATAATGCGGCTTGTGATCTTGAGCTGGATGTTCCTGTTGTTGAGTGGTTTTCGGTGGAAGGCTACTTCTTCACCACTAGGTTTCGGCCGAGTGATCATCTAGCGATGCTTCTCGGAACTATATCGAAGGTCGAGGCTCTGAATTTGTCTTGTTATTGGGTAAGATCGATGTTGTGAATCGTTTCTATGCATGGTTTAGTGTCTTTTCTTTGTATGAGTCGCTGCAAAAATAATCAGTTTTTGTAATAGCAAATTCATTGGCGGAAAGTGGTTAAAATGTGGATGATGGTGATAGACATCAGTTGATATAAGCCCAATACGTGGATTTCTAAAAGTAGTGTTTCGGCGACAACAATCTTCCGTTGCAAATTTTTTAGCATCCGCGACAAGTTATTTGATGATTGCCAGTTTTAGGCTTGGGTGACGAAATCAAGGCTTCGACAACGGAAAGAAGTTGTCGAAAAAAGTAAGATTTCTTGTAGAGAGTGTTTTGGGGTTAGTTTTTATGGACCCCTGCCATTTACAAGAAATGTTTTTGGATGTTGGTCCAAGATTTGAATCTTCCTATCAGGGGTCGTCCCAATCATTTTGGGAACTCTAAGCTAAAATAAAAAGTTCATAATTTCAACTAGAGATATAGATCTTTTTGGCATCGATTTTTGGCAGTGCGACTATCGACGAAGAGTTACCTTGCTTGATTTTCAAGTTTTTTTTTTCTTGTTCCTTTGGTTCTTCGTTTCTCAGAGGTGAACTTTAAGAGTCACAATCTAATACTTGACTTTTTATTTTCGAGGAATTGAATCAATGTAAGAAAAACATGATGTGTTCTTGTATCATATTTACAATATATACATGTGTAACATTTAACTTAAAAAATGTCAGTTCATTTTCTCAAAAAGCTACCAAATCAATCCCAAAATTCCCCTTTTTTTTTTTCTTTTTCATGTTCTATCATTTTATTGTTACATTCTTGAACCATGTAATCAATATTCGAGTTTGTTGTTCACATTGCAGATGCATACTCCTGCATCCCTGGATCGGTTTCCCATGCTGAGTAATTTGGTTCGTTTAGAAATCAATATCTTTTTACTGAATGCTGTGTTTTCGATACTAGAGAGCTGTCATAATCTGGAAAATATCGTCGTTCTCGAGGTTCGTTGAGCTTTATTGCAATAAAATTCAATTACTAAGCAGTCTTTGTGAAACGTTTAATTTTTTGTTGTTGTTTGTCACCAGCAACAACTTGACGAATTGGTATGTAAAGCAAGGTGGAGCAAACCTTGTGTTGCTCCTAAATGCTTGTCGTCAAAACTCAAGACATTTCAATTCCAAGGATTCAATGGCTCGGAAGATGAACTGGGTTTTGTTAGTTATGTTATGGAGAATGCAACGGTTTTGGAGAAGATGGTGATTATAATCGGATCTCATTTGACTCCAGAGGAAAGATCCGTTGTGGCGATGAAATTATCAACCATTGTAGTGGGATCTAAAGCATGTGAGCTTATCTTCAAATGAGTGTAAGGGGTAATTCTCTCGGTTTTAGCATGATCTCAGTCGATTAGTAGTTTTATTTCGTTTGATCTACAGATGCAGATATTTTTGTTTAGAATCTTAATTTCCTATAGAATAGTAATGTTGTTAAAGAATTTGTCGCTGCAAGAAACTTCACCTTTTGCGATGCTTGAATTTTCTGTCGCTAATTCTCAAACAAAAGCGACAGATATAATGGTTGTCATGAAAAGTAAAGCATATGTGACAGAAATGTGAAGTCTTGGAAATTGTTTGGAGCAAAGGCTAAGAACCGACTTAGCCGTCATAATTGAATGGTCTGAGAGACGTATGTGGCCGAAAAACCCATATTGTCGTCACAACTTTGTGGTTTTGTCATCGGCAACGACTTCCTGACAAGGTATGTCTCAATGTTTGCCGTCAAAACTCGAGACATTTCACTTTCAAGGATTTAATGGCTCAGAAGATCAAACGGGTTTTGTTACTTATGTTTTGGATAATGCAGTGGTTTTGAAGAACATGGTGATCATGATTGGATCTCTATTGACTCCAGAGGAAAGACGCGTTGTGATGATGAAATTATCAAACGTTACAGTGGGCTTGAAAGCATGTCAAATTGTATACAAATAAGGAGAGTAAGGGTTATTTCATTTGACGGATGCAGATCTTTTTGTTTATAATCTTAATTTCCTATATAATAGTTATGTTGTTAAAGAATCTGTGCACACCACAAGAAACTTCGCCTTTTGCAACGGTGTAAATTTTTCTGTCGCTAATTATCAAACAAAAGCGACAGACAATGTTTTGACGGAAATGAGCAATCTTGATGAATGTTTGGAGCAAAGGCTACAGCCCGACTTCTAGAGGTGACTCCAATTCTGATTGGTGGAGAGAATGAAGTCAAATACGATAAATTTGAACTTAAAATGGGTCGTCTAGTGGCTTGTAGACCAAGTCCCGTCAACCACATATCAAATTCTATGCCTCATTTATCAATTTAGGTCGAACCAAGCCAAAATTGAACAAATTTGGACCAAACAGACAAATCGAACAGCATTGAGGCTGCCAACAGCCGTGTGATCGAACAATGCGATGCAATTTCAAATTTTAACCTTTTCGAGTAATTTCCTTGTTTGTTCTTAATCATACAGTCAATACAACAAGATTTTTAGGACCTGATATTTTATGTATCAATAATGATGCATAGAATATTTGAAGAGTAAAATAGGTATCAGTTTGCTCATATAACTTTATATCAGTTGCAACTTAACCAAGCCAACGTGATGATACCTCATTAAATTTCACTTATACCCAACCAAGTGAATTTGTATTAGCAGAACGACCCGTCCGGATCTATGATTTTAAATGAGGTGTCATCACCTTATTAGTGCAACTGATATAAAGTTATATCAGTAAACTGATGCCCATATTACTCATATTTGAATATAAATCATTCATCCATAAGTAGACGATGTGTACCGGACAATAGGTCCAATCGTATACTCTCCGAAGACCGAAATGATGGGTTAATTAATGAGGTAAGATAACTAGGTTGAGATGCACAAAATGATACATTTGACATTTGACACAAGATATAGAGGCAAAATGCATTGTAGAAGTTCAAAACACAATCTCTACAGCTCTTCCAAGTAAATTATACGACACAAGGTAAAAAAACAGGATATTGACCTAAAGTAAAATGTCTGGTTATCTTCTCCGAAAAGAACAAGTACACAAGTAATTGTGGCCAGACTAAAATTCACATTCGAGCTATTGATTACATAGCGACGTCTGGATCCAATCTCCTCTGAATAGCAGCGGCAGCCTAACAATACCGATATGGAACACATCAATGACGAGTGGAAAATACAATGAGATTCCAATATGAAAGCAAATAAAGTTTGTAACCCTCACCTCGTTGTTTCCGAGCTTGTACTGGAGAGCCATCTCTTCCCTGAGCAGCGCCTGCTCTTTCATTGCCTGTGCCTGAAGATCCCGATGGAAATAAACATGAGAGACGGTGTTTTGACGAGGATCAAAAGGTGATGTAAATACTGAAGTTATGATTAGAGTGAAGCAGAATCATACCATTCCACCCTGCATAGAAGACTTCAAAGCTTCAATCTCCACTTCCTTCTGCTTTTCACGCTCTCGCATCAGCTCTTGCCTGGACAAATACAAGAAGATTAATTAATTGACAAACTCAAGGATGAGATAGTTTTAACAATTGTTGGCAAAGGGCAGTCTTACTAGAGTAAAATAAAGTTTTTCCACGAAACTAAGTAGATCCCGACGTTTGTGTTCATCAGACACTAGTGCAAAACTTAATTCCTTCACTTTCAGTTACAAAATGAACTGAACTATCTTTAGTTTAAAAAGATACCAAGTAAAATTGATGCATGTTATAGTTTGTGGTTCCTTCGTACAATTAAGGGAATAAATCTTGGAACTTAAGGGTATGTCTGTAATGAGAAAACCGAGGAAAAGGGTATGTCTGTAATTAGAAACTAAAGATAACTTGGATGAAAGATAACCATCCACCCCTTAACATTTTAACTAATGTAACATGCACTAAAACATACCGGCGCTGCTCTTCATCGTTGAAGACAGTTCGTTCTTTTTGCTGGACCATCTTCATACCCTTTTTCAATTGTTTCTCCATCTTATGTCTGTGATAAGCATCAAGGTTATAGTACCTGTGACCATGTACATAAGAAAAAAAATTATAAATAACACATAGGAAGTACAAAGAGAAACCCTGAGAAAGGCTTTATAAAACGTAAAAATAAAAAAAGCCATCCATCCTTTTATAAATACTCAACTAATGACATGCCCCTAAATAATGGTGATGACTGAAGCAGCATGAATATAAAATGATTGTTCAACTGAAACAATTCATATATTCAGTCATTTTTGCACATGTAATACTAGTCTGACGACCTTTAAAGAAAATAAGTAGCAAATACAGCAGAAGAAAGGCCACTACAAGTGTTCAATGCACTCTTCTTCAAGTACTGTTTTATTGAAACTATCAAACCAGCAAAGTAACACATTTCTTAGGTGAAGGGCTCTTGGTTCAAGTACATAGCTAAAGCAAGTGCATAGAGATACAAATCATAGCCACGATGCAAGTTTGAAATGAAAACTATTATTATTATATTCTAATGCAAAAGGGCAAGTATACCACGACCTCTTGAAAAAACATGATAGATGAAGAACAGTAACAACGAAAACAGAAACTTACTTTTTGGAAGGAAATGTAGCTGTATTGTGATCTTCCATGAATCTGTAACAAGATGGCCATGAAACATTTAATTACAAAACTAAGTCTTAGTTAGAGCATCAGAAACGGTTTAGCATGAAAACAAAATGTTATGTATACCATGAAAGGTTCCAATGAAAAATCAACAAAAATTCACGAGATGACATACTCTTTGAACATATTCTTCTCTTCCCAGTTTGCAAGACTTTCCAAATTAACCTGTAAAGACACATACAGTCCCCAGTTTAAAAGGTCTCCTAATGACAACTAACATGAAGAACAGAGAGCAATATTAAATAATTTGTAAAACAGAACATTTCTGTTAGTTTCAAGATCAAGATTTAAAGTAAGTTTAACATTTCTACAATATTGTGTTTCCAGGTGCCATATATGGTAAAAGACTATGAAATCACCTTTTTTACTTCTGCTAACCATGCCGTAAACTCTGGTCGTTTGTTCCTACAATACAGATACAACATTAAAGAGGGGAAGAAGTGAAATTTGAGAATTTATTTACACAACAGTAACAAAAAAAAATCTTCCTTTATTAAAAGAAATAATCCCTCCATCCCAAAATGAGTGTCCTTGATTGTTCCCTTTCCTTTTTTAGGAAGTTAGTTATGCATGAATTACCAATAATACCCCTATAATGGGTTATGTAACATCTATTAACTTTGTGACAACATATGCACATGGGGTATAAAGGAAAATGTCTACCACTAACCAACTTCTCCTTCATTTTTCTCGAAAAAGGAACAAGACCCTCATTTTGGGACTGAGGGAGCAAATAAAAATAAAACCAAGCATTTCGTAGTTTAGTACACAGCAACAGAGAACCCTCACACGACTGAACCTATGATAAAAGTTTGGCATCTTAGAAGTGATTGGTTCAATCCCATAGGAAACCAAGAGAATATCAAAGTTAAAATACAAGATTCAAATCCAGAATGCATCAAATATGGCTACACTCAATCCTAAGTATATGCTTGTTATTTTGTTAACATGATCTGACACGCAGATAGTTCTACTAAGCTGACAAGAATTTGAAAGGAAAAAAAAAATGTATCAACAAGGAAACTCCAATACCATTTCCCATGTTTTTCTAACACCTACCAGCACCCTAGCAAACAAAACTAACAAAAAGTGTATGACTCAGCTTTTGAGACCCAACTACCTATAATCTGTTCGAGTCCATAACTGTTTAATTTTCTAAAATCTAAAACAAAGAAAACGCAAACACTCAATATCACATTCCTTCTTATCCGATACATGTTGTCATCAACATCAATTAAATCTTAATAACTACTCCCTCCGTCCCAATATGAGTGTCCTGTTTGTCTCGCAATTTTTGTGGCAACATGAGTGTCGTCTTTCCTTTTTAGGAAGTTATAACATGAATAAACCAATAACATCCCTATAACAAGTTAGTTAGTATCCATTGATTTTGTTAGAACACATGTGCATGAGATTTAAAAGTAATTATACAACACTAACTAACTTCTCCATAGTTATTCTAAAAATAGAAACAATGACACTCATTTGGGACGGAGGGAGTATAATGTTTGATAATCAAACTATGATATGCAAAACAATCTACCTTCAAGCTTCTAAATTTGAATTTCACAAAGACATGTGACTAATTCCTCAAATTTTCTCAGCAACCAAACAGCCTCATACACAATAACACCAAGAACAAATAAAAGTAGAGCAACTGGTAATAACTGAGGAAAAGAAAGCAACTTTACCACATATCAGTTTCTCTGATAATCCCATACTTTCCCCAGGAATCAGTCACTGCACCTTTCTTCCCTTTCTCCTTCTTCTTCTTCTTTTTATCTTTCTTCTTCTTCCTCTTCTCTTCTTCTCTATCCTTCCTCTTTCTCTTCTTCTCTCTTCTCTTCCTCTCCCTAATTTTCTCTTCCTCTCTCTCTCTCCTCCTCCTTTCCCTTCTCTTCTTCCTCCTCCTCCTCTCTTCCTCGCTATCGCTCACCTCCGAGCCCGAGCTCTCAGTCTCCGACTCCGAACCAGAATCGGAATACTCAGAGCCCGAATCATCGGAATCCGATTCCTCGCTGCTACTGTATCGTTTTCGTGATTTTCTCTTTCGCTTCTCCTTCCTGCTCGATTTCTCATCTTCTTCCGAATCGGAATCGGCATTATCTCGCGATTTGCTTCTGGATTTTCTGCGCTTCCTCTCTTCCTCGATTTCGGATTCGGATTCTTCTCGCGCTTTCCTTCTCGATTTGCTGTGTTTTCTCTCCTCCTCCTCGGGCTCGGATTCGGAATTTTCTCGAGGTTTCCTTCTGGATTTTCGATCTTTTACCTCCTCTTCTGCGTCTCGTTTCTCGGAGTGAGCTCCATTTCGATCCTTTCCCATGTTTCTGTCTGGGTTTTTTGGGGGTTTCAGTGAAGATTGAACAGAGAAGACATAGGTCCAGGGCAGTGGGTCTGTTTGGTTTCCGAGAAAGCCTGAGAAAATATATATGGAATCTATAGCTGGATTGTGGACAGTCTACTAAAAGCCCAAAAGCCCACTATCAATACTAAAAGCCGTGAATGGGCTTGACCCAGCCCAAATATCTATGAGTCAGCGGATTGAATAACATCACTCGTATATAAATAGATCGACACAAATTATATATTTAGGACAAAGAGTGTAATATTTCTTTCTTGCTTGTACAAGTTATAAATTTCAAATTTCGTTTTTTTTTTTCTTCTTGTCTTAACCATGAGGTTTTCAAAGTGGGTCAGCGGCCAGTATGATATCAGATATATCACATTTAAACTAATCTTCATTCAACCCGGGTAGGACTACAAGAACAACAAAACTCTTATAAAATTCTAACGCAACCACCAGGTGTGGAACAGTTGGTTATTCCAACTGTGTGAGTAGGAGAAGGACTCAGGATTGATTCTCACTCAACACATCATTGATGGTGGTGGTGTAAGAGACCACTTTGGTGCGGTTTCTAGGACTTGAAATCGAGATCCCATATTAAACTAGAACAACAATCATGTGTTTGTTGTGCAAATTTCATACTCCCTCTGTCACAAAATGAGTATCCGATTTTTCTTGAATTTTTGTTTCAAAATAAGTGTTCTCTTTCCTTTTTTAGTATATTAGTTATACATGAATTGCCAATAGTATCCTTATAACAAATTAGTTATTATCAATGAGTATCCGATTTTTCTTGAATTTTTGTTTCAAAATAAGTGTTCTCTTTTCTTTTTTAGTATATTATAAGTTATACATGAATTTAATTGTCAATAATATTCTTATAACAAATTAGTTATTAATATCCATTAGCACATGTCTTTGCGGATAAAAGAGTAAATATAACACACTAACTAACGTCTTCTTAAATTTTCTCGAAATAGAAACAATGACACTCATTTTTTGACGGAAGAGTGTATGGAACACATACTAAAGTTATTGAAATTGAACAAAACTTTATTGAATATAATCTTGAATTAAAAAATTACAAATACAGCACATAGCTCCTAATTTTGGAGCTAATGGCCTCATACATATATATATGAATCACAAGAAAATAACATAGTTAAAAAACTGAAAATGTTTTATGAAATATGTCCTTGCAACATGGAAAAAGCTTTGTTGGGTAGGACATGTTAGTATGTATAGCTTTAATATATTTGTATACTATGAACTCCTACTAATTCAAGAACTGGTTTCTTGAAGAAAATGTCTGCCCAAAAGACCAAGTTTTGGGGACAACATTGACAAATTCTTGTGTTTTGCCATCAACCAAAGTGAGCTTGAAGGACAGCCTCTGGTTTCTAAGGTCCAAGCTGCTCTGCCAATTGGCACCCCAGTTCCTGTGCAGTGGCACCCATGTTCTTGTCCTGGACCCTCTCACCCAAGCAGCCTTCACATCACCACTTCCACCAACATTGGAGATCATCACCATGTTGAAATTTGATTGCCCCTTCAAGGTGAAATGTACTCCTCCCTTTCTCTTGCATGACACCCTATATATTCATTTCAACACAAGGGCAAAAATGTAATTTAGACTCTATCATCGGCCCCCAAAAGATATTATAACAACGACTTCTAAATTATCGTTCTGGAATATGAACCGGACCAGACTTTCAACTCATGAAAGTTGTAAGTAACAAATTATCTTGATTGCAATCCGTGGTGGGTCAAGACACTTTTGATAAAATTGTAAGATGTCACTAGTAAATAATAGGGTTTTGAAAAGTTGTCATGAGTCGTTGCCTTCTACAACCTTCTCCTATACCTCTACCATGGATTGCAATCGTACGTGGTAGAAAACCACGTTTGAATCTTGTTTGAAACTATTTTTATGTTGATTCAGCTTCTAACAAAAAATTCTTCACTTGACCGCAAAATGAGTGAAATGTGCTATTGGGCTACACAATGTTTGTTGAGAGCGTGCACAAACTAGTGCACGAGTGCTTAATTGTCAGCAGAGAGTCTGGGAGATCTATTCATCAAGAACTAAATCTCCAGTTGTGCATTTATTTGTGCACCCAGGTTTTCCCTTGTTTTCAATGGCGGAGGCAGCACCAGATCCAATTTTAAGCTAAAAAAGGTCATGTATGGCCGGAGGTGGAGCCAGCCGTTACAAGGGGAGCACGTTTTCTCTAGTTTTTACTCATAATTTCAAATGCTTTTTGATCTTAAGCCTTAGTCGTGCGAGGGGTGTACTTATCACTACTAAACATAGCATCAACATCAATACAATCATTAAAATTTTGATATTTATCTAGTTAGGGTGGGCACTTGCCTACTACGGCCCACCCCTGGCTCGAAATATTCTTACCTTTTATAGATGACAGGAACAATTCCTTCGTCTCCCCGTCGAGCAATGCGAAGAAAAGCGGGCTCAGACATGTCAAAGTGATGGTGTGGAGCGTTGCACCACCCTCCATTGTTGTTGGGAGGGCAAAAGTTGGTGGCTGTGACGGTGACGGCGGCTCGCCGGAGACACCACTTAGGGTCAGCATTGTAATTACACGTCACAAGGTAACAAGCACCACAGGCTTGTCCTCCTCTGAAGAGAACACCACTCACTGCGGCTGTGTTCACTCCAAAACCGGCATGGTATGTGTTATCATAACCACAAGCTCCTCCTGAAAAATAATTATTATTTAATTAATTATCGTTCATAAAAATGTATATTATTATAGGATCCAAATAATAATGAAAAGTATGGCAATTATTGTATGAAATAAATAAGTATTTATGTAACAAATTTGGGAATGAAAGCACATGGAGTTGATATGTTGTTTAGTGTTCATGATCTTAATGGTGCATGCATGATGAAGGAGACACAAAATAAATCATGATCTTGATTTTATTCATTAAATTTGAAGACATTTTCTTGCTTTATTTTTTCAATATACATTAAAAAACATTATGCAAATAATAGTAGAACTGTTAAGGCCACTATAGTAGATAACAGTTCACGACAGTATTTCAAAATCTCATTATAGTTATATACTTGCGAAATTTCAAGACTTAATCAAAAGATCATCGGCTTGGTGATAGAGACATCATCTTCTTAATTACTAATGGGTAAAAAATTTGTGACTCTCTTGAGCAAAACCCTAACTCTGCTACCGATAGTAGATCATGCATAATCAATATGTACTTCTATGAAGCTGAGCGTAAATATTTGATCTACTATTTCATTTTGTCGAAAATGAAGACAAGTCGTATGAGTAAGTTAATATGGCATACATTTAAGTGCATGAGTCAATGTAAAACTATAATAAAAACTTACGTATACGCAGAACGTATCATGTATATACTCATTTTATATGTAAACTAATATATCCGACGTAACGTTCGTATTATACATACACATGTATATATATATATATAAACATATTTACAAGAATCACACTCTTGATCATGATCAAGAAGTAGTGCAAGAGGATAATATATAACTTACCAAGTGTGGAAGGATTTAGGTTGGCACCATAGAAAGTTGCATGAGCATTGAGCCAAGCTTGACCATTGGTTCCTTCAATTACAAAACTAACAAAGATAATGAAGAAGAACAAAAGAGGAGTGACCATGAAAGAGAAAGACTCCATTAAAATTCAGACAAATGATGATATGATTCTTGAAGTAATCGAAAATGTTGATGAGTTGATGAGAGCTCTTGAACAAAAGAGCACTCATTTATAGCTTTTCCACACGCGGTTGTCGGTGATTACTATAAAAATTCTAATATTAATTTCCACATATATATTATCTTCAAATTATATATATATATATATATATATATTTTTATAACAATGATTTATGGTTTTTATAAATATATGAAAACGCGTATTTGGAAAATCCTATAATTAAAGGTACGGAAAGATATGTGTGTACGGTTGGGTGCGACAGTTATGGGAGACAAACGGAACAACTGCATGTGGCCATGCATTTTTTTTTTTTTGAGTTTATGCTTTTGTTCATCAACTTGTTTAAAAGTCTTCATGTCACATGCCCATATATGATTTCTATTTTTGGGTCTAGAATTTATATTAACTAATTAGCAATATTGATTGCATCAAGCTCAAAGACCACGGTGGAAGCTTTGAACGGTGGTCGGGAGCTGAGGTCGGAAGTTGGGTTGGTCGTGGATGACTGTGCTCATTTAAAGGATAATTTTCTTAACGTTGCGTTCCGCTTCGTGAAGAGGTCTGCGAATGGAGTCGCGCATGCTCTTGCTCGCGCGTCGTCTTCTATGTCAGGCTTAC
>JAYMTK010002176.1:0-14434 GCA_036897405.1 Pelargonium myrrhifolium | reverse complement strand
TTGGTTTAATTAAATTACAACTGATATAAAGTTATATCAGTCAACTGATACACATTTTACTCATATATAAAACTATAATTTATTATTGAAACTCCTTTTACAACAATGCTACAAAGTACAAACATATATATGACCTTTAACATAATCTACACATATAAAATCTTTTTAGTGTACAACAAACACGTGAAGAACGAGAATCTCATTCCTGAACAAAAATTATAATCCAAACGCTATCTTACAATTATCTCAACGCACGTTTCACTATGCATAAACGAGCAACAAAACCGACGATGCCATTATCGTAATTACAAGAGCTAGGAATGACCCGACGGGTCTGGAACCGGTGTTTGGCAACCACGGGTAGGAGTCCGGGGGAGGCATGACGCAATTATCGCCATTGAAGTAGATTCTTCGAGGGAAAGCCCAACCTTTATCGAAAGTGAAAGTCGAAGCGTCTTTTCGGAAAAGTAGCTCCGACTGCACATTCCCGAGAGGCCCGGCTTCCATGAGCAAGTCGTTGTAGAACTTCACGCCCCATAACATAGCCGTGTCATCTACATTCAAGGTCAATGACAACGATTAGTGAAAAGGTAATCAAGTTGTTCGGGTTCTACGTGTAAAATGTGCATATTCCCGAAAATAAAATTGGCCCGACCCACAATAAAAAAGGGGTCAACGTTTGGGGCTCAACGCCCTTATTAGACATGGCAATTTGGGTCGCGGGCTTAATGCAGGTCGGGCCAAAAACACTCGTGTATTCATGTTTTGCAACTTTTTATCGGCCCTAATATTTCCCACTAAGTGATGGGACATGTTAGAACCGATGAAAACACGTGCATTTTCTTGTCCGGCCCATTTAGGCACGTGACCCGCAAATTCAGGTCCAAATTGCAAACTCTAATTTGAATAAGACCGTTGGCGAAAAGAGAACATACTTAAGCCCGCGTAAGGCGTGAGCGACTTGTAGTTGAAGCTGAAAAGCTGGGTGATATTATCCAAGTTCGGGTGTTGCACTACGAGATTCCATTGCGTGTAGTTCATTCGGTAATTGAAATTCGTGATCGTAATCTTCACGCGCCAATACTCCTTGTAATTGAGCTTCACGTGCCAGTGGACTCGGATCGGACACATATGAGTCGTGCACTGGACGAGAGGCGTGTTAGTAGATTTTCCGGGGCCCGAAACGACTGAAGCTAGATACGGATTGTTTGCCCTGTACAACACAATCACCGAGAAATAAGCAAATCGATAAATAAAACTACACTGAACTTTTCACGTGTTGCACCGAAAATTGATGGATCATGTGCCGTATACACGGTCAGAAGAAAATCAGTTAAATTTAACCGACAAAATACGAAAGTGAAAGTTCAGGGACTTGTGTGCAAAAGAAGCAAGTATAGAGTGTTTATATGCAATTTATCCTAAATGACACTATAACACGTCGGGTGGTAAAATATAGAATCAATCAATTTTCGGATTCAGTCCACGATCCACATTTTTGGGAGTTTGGGTGGTAAAATATAGACTCAAATCAATTTTGGGAGGCGTCAGACAAACTCACACATTCTACACATAAAACCCAAAACCCGAGCCCAGAAAAACCCAAATTGCTAGCTCTAAGTTTCAAAACGTAAACCAAAAAACTTGTTCGGTCTAGAGGCTTAAACGATGAAAAACAGTAATTACGAGCAAGGTAACAAAACATTTTGCCGAACAATATATTGGTGAGAACATAAATACGTAAGAACAGCTTACTCTACACAGCTCCCGGGTTGAGTAGAGTTGTTATCACAACCACATGTGCAAGTCGGGCAGTTCACGATGGTTTCGTTATAGAAGGAGGAAAGCGAAACACAACATGTCGGGGTCTTCTGAGCAAGAAATTGTGAATACGTGCACGTAACATTCCACGTCACTGCCACAAATCACAATTCGAGTATGTAAGGTTAGTAAAATTACCATTTCCGACGTCGTTTTTGGACCAAAATAAAAAAATCCTCCAAAACATTCATTTCCGACAAATTCGATTACGCAGAGCTATGTCAATTTCTACATATAAGTTCAGCAATTTATACTTACTCAAAGCTTGAGTGACTCTCCTTTTGTCCGCCGAAACAAACTTAGTTGGTCTCACAATTTTTGCGGGTCCACAAGTGTATCCCGGCCCCGGAGCTTTCAGGGTGAAGTTCCTCGGCAACTTGACCGTCTTGTTCGTTGTTCCGGCCCCGCCCACACTCACCTGAAACGAGCTCGCGGAATTGTCCGGGTCCTGAGCCCACGAGTTTATGACCCCGCCTTTGCAGCAATTCGCAATCTGCTGATTGTACGGAGTTCCCGGCAATAAGTCGACCACCGTTGGATCTTTTTTGCAGCAATGCGGAATGTTTCCTTTGAATTTCGAGCAATCTCCTTGTTCGGTGGTTTGTCCGCCGACCATGCTCCAAATAACTTCCTTTTTGGCCCATGTCCACCCCAGTGTCCATCCCGGAGATTGTATGTGCCGGTATTGCTGGAAGTTGAACATCGTAACTACGGCCTGTGCAAGTCAAATGTAAAGAACATATTGTTAAATCGGGATCCGAATTTTATGAATCGGGAATCAAATTGACTTGGAAGATTCAGAGCTGGCAATTTGGACCGAATCCACAAGCTCCCACAACCCGACACACATAACATACTCAATCATTTCTGGGTTGGGACGGGATGAGAAAACCCGCCTCTTATGACCAAATGTAAGTGAATCGGTTAAATCGGGAGGATCAAATTCGGGAACTGGCCAAATCAGTTGAACTAACTCGAATTTGTGGAATCGAGTCAACAGTTGGATATTTTAACAACCATGTGCATTACATAAAATGCGAGACGAGGAAGTTCGCATTACGGACTCTATTCCGAGCTGAAATAGAAAACGACTAGTTTTTTTAGCAACATTATTTCTAATAATTCAAATAAATTCACCGTTATTGATAAATATATGAGAGGGGATGTAGCTCAGATGGTAGAGCGCTCGCTTAGCATGCGAGAGGTATGGGGATTGATACCCTGCATCTCCATTTATGTATTTTTGAAGAATTTTTCATAATCATTTTCTTACGGTAGAGTCGGCCATTTGCACTTGAACCGGAAACTTTTGGCTTCAGGTCATATAAAATGGACCCACCCGTTATCGGGTCAGGCAAACCCAAGCACTTTGCGTGTAAAACCCGAAATCAATGCATCGCCATTTAACTATTTTTGAAGAACTTACAATTTTCTTGGGGTAGATTCGGCAATTTGGACCTGAACATGTGGGCACCCGAAACCCGATCCATAAACTTTCGGCTTGGGACATATAAAATGGACCCATCCGTTCTCGGTTGGGCAAACCCACACATTTTACGGGAGACACAAACCAACGAACAAAGATGTTTTAAGTTGACTTAATGTAATATTTCCATATACGAACAAGAGATTACAATTGTACTTACAACATAACCATCCGGAGTCCAACTCATGATGTCCCATTTGATTGTGATGTTCCCATTTGGATCAAGCGCGTCATAGGCATCTACACACAAAAATTCAACGATTTAAACTCTAAATCTAGCTTACCAACCACTCCATAACTTCAAAGTCACAGACTTCGTTTTTGATTCATTGTTGTTAGTATCCTACGTATCAAACGAGTTATATGATCTATTTATGGCCGGTCTAAACGAGCAAATTTGACACAATTAACTAAACGGGTTGGTTAGTTAACACGAACACGATTGAAGTGAACCCAAATTGCCTCAATCAATGAACCAAATCCACAATCACTATAAAATATAGGATCCAACTCAAAAGCCCATTTAATTTCTATGGGTAATTTTCAACATGATATATACAAAATTAAAATTTTTATCCTTAAACAGTGAGTTGTTAAATGAGTTGTACGATATGTTTATGACCCGTTTAATTAAACGGTTTGAGCAGATCAAGCAACACAATTAACTAAACGGGTTGGTTAGTTAACACAAACACGATTAAACTAAACTCAAAACTGCATAAATTTGTGTATCGAGACTCAATCAATGAACCAAACCCACAATCACTAAACAAACAATGAATCAATCCAACTCAAAAAACCCACTTCTCAATTTCTCCAAATTTCACCAAATCCAATGAAATTTGGAGAGATCTCAAGTACTTGGTCAAGACCCAGAAACAGAAAACACTAGAATCAGCTCCAGAAACCATATTGAACACTTAATTACCTGTTGAAGTGAAGCTTGAGCAAGAAAGCAAAAGAAGAAGCAGAGCACAAAAGCTGCTGAGCTTAGAGATAGATCCAAAAATGGCTGCTGAGAACAGAGACCCCATTTTGTGGAGCAGATTTGGCTTTGAATGCTGAATGTTTTGTGGTCTGATTCAGCTCAAGATCTGCATATAAGAGAGAGAAACTGAAGAAAAAGAGAGAGAGAATCAATGGGTAGAGGAAATGGGAGCTCTCTTGAGCTAAGTGGACTTGTTATGATAGTCACTGCAAAAAATCATATCTTTTGCTAAAAAATAATTATTTTATTGTTTTCAATTATATTATAGCTAATAGTTTTTGTTATAATAAAAAACTAAAGTGGAAAATCTAGAAATGATTATATATATAAATTAACAAAACTTAGAGCTGACAGTTTAGAACTGATATTTCGGCGTGCTTTTTGAGTAAAATTTTATTATCGAGTATGATCGAGAATTTTTTATAAAATTCATATATTTTACAAATAAAACTTAATAATCGAACTGCAACTCTTTTCATATCAGATTTTTGTTAAATTATTTTGACTGAAATTTGAATCGCATGTTCTAATGGAAAAGTGCATTGGATTAGAATCAGCTCGACCTGACTGAGTATTCGATAACTGGGATGAAAACATTTTTTTTTTTTAAAGAGAGTGGATTTAGTGAAAAAAAATGAATTTACTAATAGCATGAATTAAAAAATTAAATTGGTCCAAATTAAATTTAAACCAAAATCGAGTAGTCCAAGCCAGCAAAATTGGCAATACACTGAACCAAATAACGGGCAGATTCTATCATGTACATACCATTTCGATCATGTTTTCGATTCAAATTCAATCATGCATAGTTCTATTAATTAGACGACAATAAATATATGTATCATGTTTTTAACAAATATTTTTTATTTCAAAAAAAAAAAAAACAAATATTTTGAGACACAAACACATAAATTTTTGGTTTGTTCAAAGAAATTGATGGATGGTAAGAAAATTTGGGCATGTGGTGTGCAAGTTGATTTGATAAACATAATAAATTAATAATATAAATATATAAACTTTTTATAATAATAAAAATGACAGTTTGAGACAGCAAAGAATGTGGACCATTATAATTTAATTATGATTTTTAATAAATTTTGCCCTCACTCTTTGACAAAACCCAAATTTAATTATGATTTTAATTACAAGTCACCTACCAATTATATGTAATGTATTGGATGGCCCATTCACAAAAGGTAGACAAAATTCGTTATATTTTTTAATTGGACCGACAATGGATGATTAATCATCAATGAGAATAATATGAAGAATAGGCCCACAAGAAAATATGTAATTTTTGGCAAAAGTTCCTATAGCAAATGAGAGTATGAGACTAATTTAGTAAAGTCGGTTACTCGTGACGCGTTGAAAGTTAACCATAAATATTTAAGAGTTAATTATAGTTTCATGACTTGTACTATACGTCATTTGCAATTTACTATTATTAACTATCAAATTAACTTTTTACTACTATGTATTTTTATTCCGTTAATAAATAGATTTGTCGTCCAAGAAACGTATTTTTGGATATCACGTGCATTGCACGTAGATATTTTTTTTTCTTTCTAAATGACAAAATTGCCATTCATAGTTCTAACATTTCACTATCATGTACTTCGTAGTTCCATTTCACTATCCTATACTTTATAGTAGGGCTGTTCATTTGACCGGATCGGGCCCAGTCCGACCTGGAAGGAATTTCACAACCCTTTCCCCGGACTGGCCATACACCGGATTCAACCCGGACCAAACCGGAAACCCGGTGGACCGGACCGATCTTGGCCCGACTGACCTGGGCCGGCCTATTATATATAATTTAAATTCCAAACATTTCATTATACACCGGTCCGGGTCCGGGTCTGATCGAGTTTGGACCGGACCGGATGAGCTCGGTCCGGTCTAAAATGGGCAACCCTATTTTATAGTTATAACATTTCACTATCATGTAACCACCATCTCCGCCTCCTCCGCCGTCTCCTGCAAGGGGTATTTTCGTATTTTACACACTTAACATACAAAAATTTAACGGTGGATCTATTTGCAACTGTTTGAAAAGTACAAGGTAGTAAAAAATTGATTTGGTAGTGAACTGTAAATGGGGTATACTGCATGGTATGTCAAAATACAGTACAAACAAAAATTCTAAACATTTTTGTAAAAAAAGCTGTAAGAAGGCCCGGCCCAAAAAGAATCACCAGCCCAGCCCAAATGAACTTGGGCTAAAACTAAAAAAACACTTAAAACTTCGGGTTCGGGTTATGTTACGGGTGGGTCAATCTGAAAACCAGTAGGATCCGATCAATCTACAGATTTGGGGGTTTAGGGTTTAAAGAAGGCTCTGAAACAGAGAAAATTGAATCAAAAATCGACGACGAGGAAGATGGATTCTATGACCCCAGAGCTCCAGAGGTATCTCGAGGTGAGAAAATTTCTACTAATCTACTATTTTTTTGTTTTGTTTACAATGTGTTAATTGTTTTCATTTGAATCTAAGGCTTGAAATCGATTGAACAGATCGAAGAGGAAACTGAAAAATCCTAAATTTGGCTTGTAATGGTGTAGTCAATTTCTGGGTTTCAATTTATAGAAATTCATGACCATATAATTGATTTTCATGGTTTAATTTCTGACTGGAATTGAACATTGACACTCTTGATCTCATACATATATACATATATATATATGTGTGTGTGTGTGTGTATGTGTATATGTATACACACACATATATGTATACTAGTTTCAGCTTAATAGAATTTGCTTGGGTTCAGTTAGAGCAAAAGGATGAATATGCAGTAGAACCAGCATTTCATGTCGTACAACGACACACACACGAATTGCTAGCTCTGCACTATATTTTCCCAATTTTTTGTGTCAAGAATGTTATACACCTTGGCCGGTTACTCGATTTAGGACATAAACTTTGAATTTGTTCTTGATTTGGTCCATGCCGTCAAATGATGCTACCTGTTCATACCGAAGTTGATTTTTTTTTTTTTTAAAGTTCCGTGACAAAGTTTTTGAACCATTGGTGGCATTGATAACAAACTAAAAATGTCGCTGCTTTGTTATTGGGGATTTCGGTCTATAGGTAACATTAGAATTTATAAGTATAAGTAAACTCTGTTATATGCGAGGCAACATCAGTTCAGAAACATAGTTATTTATTTATATAGATGAGGTGACGGGTGTAGAGAAAACGAAGTGTCTACTAGTTTTGCTCGCGAAGAATGAACAAAACAATTATAATCCAAACACTACTTGAATGCCTCGGGTCTCACTATGTCTGTGTGTGTGTCCGTGTGTATAGACTGGAGTTGGCAGTATGAACTCGAAATCCGACCCACTTTTTGCGGGTTCTGATAGCATGAAATAGACCTCATCGATGTTTTGGTCGGGTTGGGTCATGTTTGCCCTGGGAAGATACAGGTCGGACAACCCGCTTTTATCCACCCATGTTTTTTTTTTTTTTAATGTAAAACCCGCAAGCCGAACCTCGCATTTGAGTAGAGTTGACAATTCGGACCCGAACAGGAAACAACCTGAAATCTGGTTCAACTTGAAACCGATCCAACCATTTTTTGGGTCAGCTCCAAAACTAGTTTATAATTTGTCTTTCACCAAGTCTCGCCCTCAACCATCGGATACGAGGGTAGTATTGTAGTTTTCTGTCACCATCGGTTTGCATTTGTCGACCAGAACTTGTTTTAGTGGCATGAATATAGCTTACCAAATTAAAATCCCGTTTATAGGATGGTTGGCACGTGGTAAAGCGTCTTATGCACAAAGCATAACAAATAACAAATCATGTATTGGGGATTTATTTTCATTGTGGTCGTGTTTATGCAGGAAGAGAAACAAAGAGCTATGATTAACGAGCTGGTTTCCAAGATCATGAAAGATTGCTGGGACAAGTGCATCACCGGCACACCCGGGAACAAGTTCAGCTCCGGCGAAACAAATTGTCTCACCAACTGCGCCAAACGCTACATGGACTTGAGCATGCTCATTATGCAACGCTTCCAGTCGCAGCATCATTAGACCGTGCACGCTTTTCCCAGGTTCCCAACACAAACCATTACTCATATTTACTGTTTTGCCATCCACGAGTGTCTGGATTATGTGACACTGCCTGTCTGGTTTCTTGGATTGCAAGTAACTGGAATTTTGTTTATTTAATTTCTCCTATATACAATCATGACATTGAACTATAGTTTTTGGCGTGCACCATCACGAGTACTTTGGTTGAAAGAAATGTCGTTATGGTTGCACTTCCGTTTCTTTCTGGTAATTCAGTTTGGTTGGGATCGACAAATGGAGAACTATATATAGAGAGAGAGAGATGTGCAGTGTCATATTCATGTACGTGTATAGAATAAAGAATCTAACCCGTTTTTAAGCCCAAACCAATAAAAATACCACACACGCACTCTTATAAATAAGAGTAATTCACAGCTCGTGAGATATGGTAGATCTTTTTTATCCGAACTATGAAAAACTCCATCCAAAACTCAAATTGTATGCTATATATGTACTATAAAATCTGTTTCTAACCCGTTAGAGTAGAGCTGTGCAAGAGCCCTAAACTTGCTTCACAAGTTACATAGTAGATTATTTATGTTTTTTTACTCGTATTTTATCAAATAATTTTCTTTCAAAAAGACAGTTTAAAACTTATTTTTCATTCTATTATTTAAAATAAAGTAAAATGTGTATCAGTTGATTGATATTATTTATATCAGTTGCAACTTAACCAAGCCAATGAGGTGATGACACCTCATTAAATTTCACTTATACCCACCAAGTGAATTTGTGGGAGCGGAGCGACCCGTCCGGATCCATGATTTTTAATGAAGTGTCATCACCTTATTAGTGCAACTGATATAAAATTATATCAGTCAACTGATGCACATATTACTCTTTAAAATATTTATTTCCGTTGACCTTTTGTCTATGAAGGTCCCCAACAAACATTAAGGATCTTTTGAGTATCCTTGTATTTAATAGGGTTGTGGGTTATAGGTCTTGTAAATATTTATTGGCTATGGGGTCATCATAGTAGATACCTACTCTGCTAAGATTTATACCCAATTCCAATAATCTGATACACTCACAACCACACTCAGAGCCCGTCCGATTTGATTTGATTTGATTTGATTTGATCGTGGTGTTGAATGGAGTTGACTAGGTTTCAAATCGAGTTTTTTGAATTTCAATTGTAATGTCCAGTTTGAAACCAACCCACTAGCAGAGTTGGGAATTTGGATTTGAACTTACGGGCATTTGAAATTCAACCCACATTTTTGTGGGTTAAGGTCGCATGAAATGAGCTCGATTGATTTTGCGTAAAAGAAATTGTATATAGGGTTGGAAACCCTCATGAGCCCACCTTCAAACTTTTACTTGACCCGTGGTTCGAAACTCACAACTTGGACTAACCCAAGTCTATTTCAAATTAGGTCGGCCAAACTCGAAAATTCTGGTCTGAAACTTAAATTATCACATCTATATGCAAAAACAATGCAAGTTGTAGATTACATGTCAAATTTCTTACGAGTTATCAAATCTGTTTATACACTAATACTGATAAAATTACGAATTTGAGTTCGAGTTTTGCAAGTTCGGGTTCAAATTGAAGGGTCAGTTTAGTCTTCTCATACTCTCCCTCCACAATGTTACAAAACTGGACAGGTCAACTTAAGATTTGTGTCACCGAAATTACTTTTTTACCCTTCTACCTTTAGCGTTGACTTTTTAAACAAACTGTGAAAGTCAACATAGCTACTACAAGATGACTTGTCTGTGTAGTCATAAATCTTTTTCGGAATTTATGGTTACCATTTGATAGATTTTTGAAGATTCAATGATAGTTGAAAATAATTAAATGTAATTGAATTATTATTCAGTATTGTCTCTTATGTATATTAATTAACATATAGACTCTACGCGTAGATCAAAAGTTAACATAAAGCCCTCGTAAATGAATCACGTGCAAGTTTACAACATAATAAATTTTATGTATGAACCGAAAATCAACATATAGTCGAATGAAATTTGATACATTTTTTAAGTTGGGTCAAGCAAATACACAAGAACTCATATATGATTTTTCTTATTGAAATGGATTTAGACTCAACTTTCGAACTCAATCCTAAATTATTTAAAAAAAGGGTTCCAAATTGCCAACTCTATCATGATTAGAGTAGGTAATTTGAGTCCGAATCCCCCAAAACATTAAAGCTCAGCGTAAAAATTTACGGATTCGTGTTGTATCAAGTAGACTCGATCAATTTTTGGACCCACCCCGATCGAACAATGCCGCACAATCCCACTACACGTAAAACTTGAAATTTAGTTCAAAACCCGCACTCTTTCTCAGGTTGACTTTGGTTTAACCCTTCTCCGTGAGCACTAGATACTCGAACCACATTTCTACAGAGTCGAATTGCCCGAACTATACCTAATCAATTTTCAACCCAAACAAACCCACACGAACCCACGAATTCCAAATCTAATACAAAACCCGCGACACACATCCCTTTCAAGTCGAGCTCAAACTAGACTAGTTATCAGTTCCCTCAAACCCGAACCCAAAAAATCCGACCCGAACCCCAAATTACCCGATCTACCATGATTACTAACCTACACCTAAGATTATCTTTTTGTTTTTGGGACAGAATGGAACAAAAAATGATGAACAAGAAGAGGTAGAGAGGGCAAGAAATGCAATAGTAGAACAATAAATAAGGAGTGGTAAGCATTAAATGGAGAGGACAAAGCCTAATAAATATTTCTGAATTGGTAAATTTAATTGCTTGCGTTTATCGCTGCAATTGTCTGTTCCTCCTCTTTATTGCAACCCACTCTCCCATGTCTCATTTATTGCTTTGAATTAGTTCCAGAGTCAAGCACATGATGAGAGAAATATTCAACAAAAATCTCTTAACTTTTCAACTTTTTTCAAAATTTTACCACAGACCCATTAGGCCAAAGGAGCATCAAAATAAAGGGTATTGTTTATTTTCTCCTTTTTGATTCTTCTCAAAGGCCAAAAACAGATGATTCTCTTCATGAATGTGGTTTGCTGTTGATTGGGACCTCTGATGTTGAAATTTGCTTCACTGTTGATGATGGGTTTGGTGGTGATGCTGATGCTGAGGTCTCCTTCAGTTTTGATGGTGGGTTTGGTGCTGCACAAACTGGAATCACTGACCTGATCTGAACTGCTGGTGCAATTCTCCTTTGTGGGTTGGAGTTGAATTTGAAGTTGAATCCTTTTGGTAGTGCATTTGGAGATGGGTTTTGGTTTTTAGACCCAATTGGCCTATTTCCCATGTGGGTTTTGTCTCTAAGAGGAAATGACATGTAAATTGATGACCTTGACCTCTCTTTTTCAAGCCATTGTTCCTTATCCTTGAAATTGATCCCTTGTGGTGGTGCAATTGGAGATGGGTTTTGGTTTTTAGACCCAATTGGCCTATTTCCCATGTGGGTTTTGTCTCTAAGAGGAAATGGCATGTAAATTGAAGAGCTTGAGCTTGTGCTAGAATTTGAGCTGGAGCTTGTGCTTGAACTTGAGCTCTCATTATCAAGCCATTGTTCCTCACCCCTGAAATTGAACCCTTTTGGTGGTGCAACTAGAGATGGGTTTTGGTCTTTAGACCCAATTGGCCTACTTACCATGTGGGTTTTGTCTCCAAGAGGAAATGACATGTAAATTGAAGAGCTTGAACTTGAGCTAGAGGTAGAGCTTGAACTTGAGCTTGAGCTAGACCTCTCTCTTTCAATCCATTGTTTCTCATCCTTGAAATTGAACCCTTGTGGTAGTGCAATTGGAGATGGGTTTTGGCTTGTAGACCCAATTACACTATTTGTCATCTGGGTTTTGTCTCTATAAGGAAATGGCATGTAAATTGAAGAGCTTGCACTTGAGCTTGAACTAGACCTCTCTTTTTCAATCCATTGTTCCAATCCTTGTGGTGGTGCAATTGGAGATGGGTTTTGGTTTGAGGACCCAATAACACTATTTGCCATCTGGGTTTTGTCTCCAAGAGGAAATGCCATGTAAGTTGAAGAGCTTGAGCTCTCTTTTTCTAGTTTCTTATCCCTGAAATGCTCCTCTAGTGCATGCTTAAGAGCAATCTCTAGCTCAATTTCTGATCTTCCCAATGGCCTATTTGGTGGGTTTGTGAGAGGCAAAGAAAAAAAGCTTGTCTGTTTTTGTACTGTTGAGTCTTTTCTTGAAGAATCATGATCTGTCAACAGATCAAAAATCTTCCATTTTTGATGACCAAAACTGACCTCTCTGTGTCCTCTCACCATTCTCTTCTTGGCTTGCTGGTTCTGATTCTGATCTTTGGGTCTGAAATTGGAGAGCATTTTTGCCACAAAAACTTGGTCTTGTTCTTCAGGTAATTTGCATGATGATTCTTTGCTTGCCAATGAACCCATTTCAGGAACTGCACAGATTTGAACAAGCAAGAATCAAAATTGACTCAAGATTGAGATAAAGAAAGGTAAAAGACTCGATTTGGTCCTTGAACTTTCGACCCAATTTGGTCTTGAACTTTCGTATTTTGGAACCAATTTGGCCATGAACTTTGTTTTGATCCAAAATGATTCTTAAACTATCACATAAGATCATAAATAGCTCCTAAACTTTGACTCAAAATGGTCCTTGCCAATAGAGCTTTTATCAAAAGTTTAGGGAACAAAATGGGTCTAACACGAAATTTCAGGGGCCAAATTGGATCCTACCACAGAAGTTCGATGAACATATTGAGTCTAAATATAAAAGTTTAAGAACCATTTTGGGTGACACTTTTTTTCATAAACCAAATTGGGTCTTTTATCTAAAGAAAATGATAAAAATAGACATACATTTCTTTAAGGCACACCAAGCAGCAATAGCAGCATTTTTCTCAGCTTGTTTCTTGGTTTTTGCTGGTTCACCATCAAAATTCAAACCAGCAAGCTCAACAGAGCAAGTGAAGATTGGAGCATGACCAGGACCTGACCTCACTGTGGTGTATACTGGAAGCTTGAGCCCAGCTCTGTGGGCTGTTTCTTGAAGGAGATTCTTGTAAATTCCAGTCTCATCCTACCAAAAAAAAAAAAATCAGGAACAAACTGAGAATTTGACTCAAGAAGGTCAAAAAAATCAAGAAAAGACTGATAGTTTAAGAACTCTTGTTTGTGAGAGACTGAAATATTCAAAATGGATCAAGAAATAAAGAAAAGATTGATGGCTTTGTGTATATTACAGTCTCATCCTATAAAAAAAAAATCAGAGAAAAATGAATCAAGAAAAACTTGGACAAAATGAATCAAGAAAACAAAGAAAAATCAAGAAAAAATAGGTGGGTTCTTGTGTATTAAGTCTCATCCTTCAAAAAACCAGACAAAATGAATAAAGAAAACAGAATAAAATCAAGAAAAGCTTGTTGGGTTCTTGTAAACAATAAAATCAGACAAAACTGATCAAGAAAAAAAAAACATGAAGATAATATTGATGGGTTCTTATACATTCATGTAATTGAATCAAGAACACAAAACAAAACAAAAAATCAAGAAAATTTTGATTTTTTTTTTTTTTTGTTTTGGTTTCAAAACTTACAAGAACTCTAGCTTGAAGGGTTATCAAAAAATCAGACAAAATGAATCAAGAAAACAGAACAAAATCAAGAAAAGCTTGAAGGGTTCTTGTATAATCCAGGCTCATCCCACCAAAAATCAGACAAAATTGATCAAGAAAACAAAAACAAGAACAAAAATTTAGACAAAAATGAATCAAGAAAACAGAAAAAAACATTCAGTAAATGAACCAAGAACACAAAACAAAAAATCAAGAAAATTTTGAAGTTTTTTTTCTTTTGGTTTCAAAACTTACAGGAAATCTGGCATGAATCAAGAAAAGGTTGATGGGTTATAAAAAGATCAAGAAATTATTGGTGAGTTCTTGTATATTCTAAATGAATCAAGAACACAACAAAAATCAAGAATTTTTTTTTTTTTTTTGGGGTTTCAAAACTTACAAGAACCCTAGCTGTGAGAGATTTTGATGATCCTCTAGAGGAAAGAACATTGAGTGCCACCTCAGCAGCAGCATGTTCAGCTTGTCTGAGAGTTGTGCAGTAGCTTGG
>JAYMTK010002175.1:0-14434 GCA_036897405.1 Pelargonium myrrhifolium | reverse complement strand
GGCGACGATACGCCGGTAGACCCGTCGGTGCCGCTGCGAAAAAGAAGAAGATTCCTTTTTCTTTTTTAATTATTATTATTTATATTTAAAAATTATATACTAAGGGCAATTCAGTCTTTTTACAACTTAATTGATGGTTTTTGGACGGAAGGTCCCCCATGCATAATACACGTAGTCAAAAGTTAAAATAAAACCTTAGATTAGTCATATGCAAATCGTGTATAATACAGGGGTACCATGTGTAATCAACCCTAGTTGGAAAGAGGATATACCTTGTTAAATTTCATAAATGAGCTACATACAATGACTTGGGATTCGACTAATAAAAGTTCAACATTCTTAGTAAAGTTTGGTTTCCACCATTATATATGCCTCATTTATTTTATTTTTTTTCCACGTAGGACTTTAGTCATCACTTCAACACATGGCGTAGAACATATGCTATCCCTAGCAATTTACAAGCATATATGGAGGCGGTGATTCCTCATTCAGATCCTTATTAGCATCTCAAGATGTTGTTGTTAATGAACACACTGTTCTCTCAAAAGATACATCTCATGCTATCTTTTGTGACTAAAAAGTCAGTTTATTTGTGCTGCTTTGTGCAATGCTTATTCGCAATATATCCCTAGAAAGAATCAAGGAGAAAAATATTTAGGTTGAGAGATTAAAGAAACTTTTAAGCCTTAGGTTCACTAGAACAGTTGTTAAAAGAACAAAAATAAATAGTACGGGGAGGGATCAAAAATATATACTTAATAGGACAAAATTATTGGGTAATAAAAAAATGTTTAAAATATTGAAAAAAAAATATTTCAATGTGGGCAAAATTTAAAATTTAATAGGAATAAAAATAAAAAAATAAAAACAGAACAAATTTTCAACAAAAAAAATAATAAATCAATGGGAGTAACTGCTTTTGATCGACTATTTTTTCTCCAGACGAAAATCGGGCCTGAAACGATGTCGTAGTGGTTGTCTTCTTGTTTTATAGTCTAGGTGACTGACAAGTGGTCTGACTGTCTGACCTGGGTAGCCCAAAGCAAGGTTGGATAGTCATGTGCTATGATTCGGGTTTTAGGGTAGGAGGTGGAGTAGTGTACAATTTTGGTCTTGATCTGTAGCCTACGCAGGTAAAACACCGATGATGATGAAGATAGGCCTCCCTCTGCCTCCGGACGAATCGAACACCACCCGCATCATCGCCATCATATGCACTTTTTCGCGGCGGAGCTTATCGCTGGACCACCGCATCATCTCCATGAAGTGCCTTAAGAAAGTGGCTGGAGTGGTTGGCGGCGACACGGAGTTCTGGGCCGAGGTCACCATCATCGCGCGAGTGCATCATCGGCGACGACAAGGTAGCCCTCTTGTCTCTCTTTAATAATATTAATATTTAAATTATAAATTTAAAATAAAATAAAAATGGTATTGGCTGACATGGCGGAGGTCGAGGACGTGGCATAGCCACGGTGGATGACCTGTCCTACATGGCGGTCAAAACCGGGAATAGAAAGTTGACAGTGTCAAAGAGAATAAAAGAACAAGTACATGGTTGTTTTTAAAAAAAAAATGGTACGAGAGCTAAACGCAAAACCAAACTAAGTCCGGAGGTATAGAACCCTTAAAAGAAAAAGAAAATGATATATTTGTCTTTCAATTGGTAAAAATAACTTTTTTTAAACGTTCCTGAGCTGAAAAATCAAAAGCTCTAATCCAAATACTTGGTTTGACCCCGTGTTTCTCATCGGGGCATCACCCAAGTTAGTTGTTACTATCCATAAATCCCACCCCATACCGCTGGCAATGAGGCTCGAACCGAGACCTCAAAAAGAAAACACAAGTGCTTAATCACTTGGCCCACATGCCTTTGGTTTGTGTAGGCCTATTGGGTCCTATTATCTATGGCACTATCCTAATATTGGGCTGAAACCAATTTTCTGCAATTCTGAGCCCATATAACAGATTTCTTTGGCCCAATAGCATAATCAACACCTATCTTCTTGGAGAAACAGCTCCAAACCATTGAAGCAGAAGCAGCTTCATCATTCAACTCTCAACACTCAGGTTCTTCTCTGTCATCTCCATGCTTTTCTTATCTCAAAAAATTTCATGTTTTTCTTTTCAAATATGACCAAATTCACATTTCCTGTTAAAGTTTACATTTTTATCTCATTTTTTCCTTCTTTCTTAGAAGATGAAGATTAATGGGTTTTGTTCAATATTTGGTTAAATTGATGTATGTAGTTGCTTGAATTATTATTTCTACAGTTAGAAGTAGAAGATAAATGGGTTTTGTTCAACATTTGGTTAGTTACTTGAATTATGTTTTTAGCAATTAAGCTCCATTTCATTTCAGTTTTTGCAGTAAACCTGAAATGGTGTGTGGAATTTGAATCAAATTAAGCCATTGACAGCAATGGGAAGCACATCACTCTTGTCTAGAAATTACCCTTTTTTGTCAAATCCTTACACTAAAACCACCCATCAATTCTTCAAAATTCAAGCTTCCTTGGAACCCCCCTCAATCTATACCAAACAATACCAAACTGGTCACAAGAAATTGTCCAAATTTCGGGCCGAAAGAGTGTTGGAGAAAAAAGATGCTTTCCCGGCATCACTTCCTCTCCATTCCAAGGACCCGGATGTGATTTGCAATGTTATTGTAAGATTTGCTGAGCAGAACAAGCTTAGAGAGGCCTTCACCATCTTGGACTACTTGGACCAAGAAGGCATTCGAGTAGACCCCGTTGCTTTCTCCTATGTCATCTCCGCTTGTGCTCGATCAAAATCTTTAGAACAAGGCAGGCTAGTTCACACGTATATTCGGATAAATGGTCTCGAGAACGTTGACTTTTTATGCGACAAACTCGTCAGGATGTACATTTCTTGTAAGTCCATTGAAGATGCGAGACGGGTCATGGAGGAATGCAATAGCAAGGATATGTATCCGTGGAATGCGTTGCTTAGAGGTAATAGTAATGTAGCTTATTCATGTGCTCTATTACCATGTGAAATTTCAATATTGGGGTACATCGAAAGGCTTGGACTCAACATTCTAAAAGGTTAACATTCGTAATAGGGTTTTGCTTTTTTTAATAACCTTGTTAGTAATGTAGCTATTCATGTGTTTTGATACTATGTGAAATTTCAATTTCGTGCTACATAGAAAGGCTTGAGGGCTTCCTATGCTAAAATGTTAACTTTGTTAGTAGAGTTTGACTTGAACATTTGTATATAGCTTATTCATTTTGTATTTTTTCAATGCGAGGCTTTTACATCACAACTTTCAACAGGTAATGTGCTTTTAGGCGGGCGACAATACCGGGAGGTGCTGTCTACTTATATGAATATGCGGGCGTTAGGAGTTGAGTTGGATGAATATAGTTTCTCTAGTGTTATCAAGAGTTTTGCGGGTGCAACAGCATTTTGGCAGGGTATAAAGACACATGCCCTTTTGATTAAGAATGGTTGGGTTGATAGTTCAATTCTAAGAACGAGTTTGATTGATTTGTACATTAAATGTGGCAAGGTTAAGCTTGCATGCCGTATGTTTGATGAATTTGGTGAGAAAGATATTGTGGTGTGGGGAGCGATGATTGCGGGTTTAGCACAAAATAGGCTTCATATAGAATCGTTAGAATACACGAGAAGGATGATTAGTGAAGGGACAATGCCAAATAGAGTAATAGTGAATACCATACTTCCCGTCATTGGAAAAACATTGGAATATAGACGAGGTAAGGAGGTTCATGCTTATATTGTCAAAACAAAGAGTTATTCGAAGCAGGTAGTGATTCAATCCGCATTGATTGATATGTATTGCAAGTGCGGGGACATGGATATGGGAAGACGGGTATTCTATTCCTCGAAAGAGAGGAATGCCATTAATTGGACAGCTTTGATGTCGGGTTATGCCTTGAATGGGAGGCACGAAGAAGCTTTGAAAACGATTATTTGGATGCAACAAGAAGGTTTTATGCCTGATGTTGTTTCTGTATGTTCTGTCCTTCCCGTGTGCGCAGAATTGAAGGCTTTGAAGCCCGGGAAGGAGATTCACGCGTATGCTGTGAAGAACTGTTTCGTGCCCAACGTGGCTATAGAGACATCTCTGATGGTAATGTATTCAAAGTGCAGTAATTTGGGGTATACTTGCAAATTATTTTACACTATGAAGCATAAGAATGTGATGTCGTGGACAGCGATGATTGATTCATACTTAGAAAACGGATGTTTCAATGAAGCATTTGGTGTGTTCAGGTCAATGCAGTTGTCGAAGCACAGGCCGGATTCTGTTGTAATGGCAAGAATGTTGACTCATTGCGGTAACACCAAGGCGTTGAAGCTTGGCAAAGAAATCCACGCACACATCCTAAAGAAAAAGTTCGATTTAATCCCTTTTGTCTCTGCAGAGATCGTTAAAATGTATGGCCGTTGTGGGCTAATAAGTCACGCGAAGATGGTCTTTTCTACAGTCCGATTCAAGGGTTCGATGACATGGACTTCGATCATAGAGGCTCATAGGGAAAATGGGTTTTATCGTGATGCCATTCGTCTTTTCGATAAAATGAGGTCCAAGGGTTTCACCCCGAACCATTTCACTTTCCAATTGGTGCTTTCTATTTGCGACGAAGCTGGTTTTGCAAATGATGCTTGCAGAATCTTGAATTTGATGCGCCGGAGGTATAAAATGGTGGCATCGGAGGAACATTACTCCATAATCATCGGGCTTCTTATGCGTGCGGGTCGCGTTAAGGAGGCTAAGAGATATATGAGATTCAGGTCTTCCTTGACACAAGAAAGAGACAACAATATTGACAATAACATTGAGGTTTGAGACAACTTGATCTGCATGTATAGCTAAAACAAGGTCATGAAGCATAGGCTCAAGACAACAAAATTCACATGGAGTTTGTAAAATAGTGATTGCCTTGCACAATGTGGAATGTGTCTACTTTTGTATCATAGTGATAGCTAATAGCCCCTCTTGTAACAAACACTCGGGTTGGTCCCTCAAGATCTCAGGTTCGAGATTCAGTGTTTGTACGCTTGCTGATCAAAAATAGCGCCTCTTGTAGTAGTGATGCTTTTGTGAAGGTGACTTTTGTATTTTCTAACTTGGACAAGATAGAATCTCAGGTAAATACATCAATCATAGAGTTGGCAATTCGGATTTCAATACAAACACGATTTGAAGTAAGCGTGTTTGGGTTCACTAATCTTGCAATTGTGTTGTTTTCGTGTTAAGAGGATCCACCAACGTTTAATAATGTTGAGCCCCCGATAACATGGTTGCAACATGAGTTAATCATTTTGTGGCACGCCTAATACACACACTCTGAGTTTATAAATGTAAATTAGCCCCAAAAGAACGATTGCTAGTAAACATAGTTCAATAGGTTAAACTTGTGATATTTAATTGTGTTGGGGAGTGTGGTCCCAACGTGTTGGTCTTGTCTTACAATATGTACCGTGATGTGTTAAACCAGTCTATTTAGTTGAATATGTCGTGTTCGTATTTAATGTTTGAGCACGTATGGTAATTAAATATGTCGTATTCGTGTTCTCTCATGGCGGAGCACAAATTCTATCATAAACTCAAACATGACTCCAAATCTTTAAATTCAACATAACATTTAGAGGTAATTATATGTTAGTACCCTCTTAGATGTCGGTTTATCATGTTACTACCAAGTCTTATCACGTTACTATCCTGTTAGATTTTTTTTCCTTCAAGTTACTACCATGTTAGAGAGTCAAATTTCATTAAAATTAACGGACAAAATGGACGGAAACACAATTTGAACCTAACAGGGTAGTTACATGAAAAAAAAAATTCTTTAAGGTAATAACATGATAAATTAGAATCTAATAGGGTAGTAACTTATCATTACCCCTAACATTTATTACTTGAAACGACATTTATCACCCATTTCGAGCCGTCCAAAAATTCTCACCCATTTTGTCCCAGCAACCATAAGTTACAAAATGAAATAAATAAATTGTCCTCGGTTAAATGTTGAATATGAATTGAGAAATTTTTGTTTATATACGTTTTGTTTTGTTTTGTTTTGTTGGGTATTTCTTCGAGTCTTGTAGTTGTAAGCAAATAAATTAGACATTAACCCTCCTTCAAAAAAAAAAAAAAAAAAGACATTAACCCAGTGGGTTGGCGTAGTTGTTCAGCACTTCGTCCTTTAGACAAGTGGTTGGGAGTTTGAATATCAACTCTTGTTAATGGAAAAAACTCATGGGCCAGTCTCCTGACAGTGAGGCGAGTGGAGATTAGTTTGTGTGTGGTGGAACGACTTAAAGGTGACAAACCGCCAGTGTGCGGGCCCACTCAAGACACCTTATGGTACAAACCGAAAATAAATAAATTAGACATTAAGGATTTGAGTTCTCTATTTCAATGTATGTTGATTTCAAAATTACCCACAAAGGTTTTTATTTGGGTTAATTGTTTCCACATCCTTTCGACTTTTCAAAAATAAAATGTTGGCCCTCTAACTCATGTTTTAACTTTTCGAGTTTTGGGTCTGTATTGGTGTTTTTGGTAATGTTTTTCGATTGAGGAATTTAATCAAACAGGTAGTGGGCAAGTAGAGGAGAAGCCAAGAAGAGGCAGAGGAAGAATCTGTACAGAGGAATTCGGCAGCGTCCATGGGGAAATAGGCGGCTGAGGTTCGCGAAGAGGAGGAGGAGGAGGAGGAGACAACACACAAACGGCGTCGTTTTTGTGGTTCACAAGTGACGTGAAGGTGACTTGCATGGTGACGTGGCACTACGTGTACAAACTTAACATGTTATAGCAGGTTAATTGAGGTTTTTTAAAAAAATTACAAGTCCAGGGTTCGAAAAAGGTAAAACATGAGTAAGAAGACCAATATTATATTTCTGAAAAGTCGAAATGGTGTGAAAACAATTAACCCTTTTTATTTTGAACATTTTTTGCTCATCCCTAGTCCTTAGTATGATTTTGTTATACATTAAATATTTGATAAGAAAATGAGTATTTTTTTTGAAAAGAATTACTCATTTCGTTTCAAAATAAGTATCATTGTTTTCATTTTAAGAAAAATTAAAGAGAAGTTAGTTACTATAATATACCTTTGTATTCATAAATATTAAAATATACCAACTAACTAGTTATAAAGATATTATTGACAATTCATGCATAACTAACTTGTTAAAAGAAAGTAAGAGAACACTTATTTAAGAGTAACTGGACACACATTTTGAGATGAAAGAAGTATGATTTATCCTCTTACTTCAATTAGTCATTAATTTGGATTTCATTTTTAGTTTTGCATGAATGTTGTTGGGTACTGCTTTTTGAAATTGAAGGAAGTTCATATGATGCATTTCTGGCAGAAGTAATTACAGAAATGCCCCCGAGTATCATGACCCCTCTCTGTTTCAAAAGGCAACAACTAACTACCCCATTTTACTATTAAAGGTGAAAGTTAACAGAACATTCTCATTCCGTTAGCACATCATAATTAAACAATTTTAATGCCCAAATTACCCTTAAAGTCATATTGTTTGATCAAATTTGACTCGGGACAAATTATCAAATCAAAACGTCCTCATATTAGTTTTCTTGTCCTATAGTTCAGGTGGGCTGACGTAGTTTGACCGTCTGACCGTGGTAGTCCGGAGTAAGGTTGGGTAGCCCCGGGACAGGCTGGGTAGTCCATGGCCAAGCTGGGTCTTCGGGAGACGTAGTGGGGTAAGGCTACAAGTTTGGTACTAACCTGTATCCTACGCTGGTAGCACACCGTTAAACAGAACTTCGGATTTGTGCATGGGGGATCGCCTCTGGCGTGAGAATAAGATTCTCCACAAACAAGTTTTACGTAAAGGTATAAAATCGAAGATCTCCGCAGCTCGTTTAGAAATATCATGAAGAACTCGATGAACACGCGAAAAACACGAATATCGTTTGAGAGTGTTTTCGGGTTCTCGCAACGTGTGTTCAGATAATGAATTAATCGACCATTTACCTATGGTTTGTGAGTCTATTTATAAAGCTCACCTTACCTGATACATGGCGGCCTCTGATTGGCTGGTATCAGTGTGGGTCCCGCTGGCTTTTTGGTCTTTTACCAATGTTGTTTTTTCTCCATAACAGCCGGAGTAGACTCTTTGCCTTATATGGTCTGGAGCCTTTGAACTCTTTTGTATGTGCGGTCCAATCTTTGACGTGTGCGCGAGTGTGGACGAGGGCGTGCGCGCAGGCGCGGATGCAGATGTGCACGCGGATGTTGTGCGCGCGAGTGCAGACACGGGCGTGCGCACGGGTGTGAGTGTAGCTGTGAGCGCGGGCATAGAGTGCGAATGACAGGGGTACATGGACAAGGATGCACAAATGGGGACGCACAGACGGGGACGCGAGGACGGGGGTATGAGGTCGGGGACGCGCAGACAAGGAAGCGAGGCTAGGGATGCACCGACGAGGACGCGAGGTCAGGGAAGCACTGACGGAGAAAAGAGGTCGGGGACGCGCGGACGGGGACGCGAGGCTGGGGACACGCAGACGGAGGCGTGTGTAGGATGGGACGTGCGCCTTCTTCCCGCGTACGCTTAGGGTGTGCGAATTCTTTTCCGCCCGAGCTAAGTATTCACGCTCTTCTTGCGCATATAAGGATCGTTTTCGGGTGGGCAGACTTGAATGCACGAAGCGTGCCTTGGTCTTGCGTGCCTTAGCTTTGCATGGGCAAGGTTCGCACGGGGGTTACTTGTGCGGGTGAGGCTCACACGGGCTCGCGCGCGGGCAAGGCCCGTGCGTTTGCCCCATCTTTTGCTCGGACTTGCATTCGACCCAAGACCCGGCTCAAGTTTTGACCATTTTTTGCTCAGTTGACTGAGCCCCGTGTCATTTTCTCGTTGGTCAAAAATGTTTCGTATTTTTTGTGACAAATCAGTTGCCCCCCACTATAAGCGACATTTATTTATCGATGTCGTGCTAGAGTAACATCATGCTCTTGTATTCTTCTTTCTTTGTTGTGTCTCTGTAAACGATCTCTCAAGGGTTTTGCGTGGGGCCCTTGGGTCTTCACGCTCCACGAGGAGGTCAACTCCTCTAAGTGCCAAGACTCTGTTATGATTGAGGGTCATTAGGGGACAGCGCTTGGGCAAATATGATGGTGTAGAGCTTGGAAGAGCTCCTCTAGATTGAGCTCGAGGAATGTTGTCTCTGTAAACTTAGCCAACTATTCATGCGCATAGGTGCCTTGGGCGGATGCGCGCGGGCGAGGGTGCGCATGGTAGAGGGCGCGCGGGTGCCTGCACGTGCGAGCGTGCGCGGATACACTCAAGCACGAGACATGCATGGAGATGTTTGGGCATGAGCCATGCGTGGAGGCGTTCGAACATGAGCCATGCGTGAATAGGCTCAGGCGCAAGACATGCATGGATGCGCTTGGGTGCGAGACATGCACGGATGTGGTTGAGCGCGAGAGATGCGCTCGAACGTGAGACATGCGCGGATGCACTTGGGCGCCATACATGCACGGGCGAGGTCACACGAATGGGCGCCCTGGTGCGTGGCTCGCGTGCAAACGGTGTGCGCGTTCTAGCGAGGTTCCACATGAAGAAACTATAGTTATCTTGAGTTCCATTTTGCAACTATTATATATATTTATATTCAAATTTTCACTTGATTTTCTTATCTATTCGGCGAAAATTCACAAAGTTGATGTTAGACACTGACCGTAGAGATCAATGACGTTGTTTTCCTACAAACTAGTGGAGGTTTGAATATGAATGGACAAATCTTTAGCCTTGGATCAGTGACTAGAAAGTACTACAATGAGGCCTCTAACTTGCAGCCCTCATGCCATTTATGCCTATTAGACTCCGTTAAATATTGATCATCCTCATACATAGAATTGTATTATTAAACATTATTAAATATTGTAATTTAATTAATAGATTAATAGATTTTATTTTTTTCATTTATTTATTTATTTATTTAAAAATAAAAATAAATAAAAGATTATTTTTTGAGAGTAAAAATGTTTGATTTTATTAAATCAAATCAGCATTGATAATAGGTAACAGGTTTGTGGGACAAACGACGCCACCTCAGCCCCTTGCACCCGTATTATACCTCGTATCTCTGAATATGGTATGAGCTACATTGTTAACTTCCCTATTAACATGGCTAAACACGATAAACTCAAAACTGCTTCCCTAGGTACCAATAATCTTCAATGATAGAACCATTGGTATTGTGAAGGGGCAAGCCTGACTTAATGTCAAACATTACCTTGCTCGCATCACTTTCCATATGGATTGACAGCCAAACCCGGTCTTTTTCCCACGTGAGATCTTCCCTCATGGCTATCGCCTCTGCTATTGTCGACTTCAGGGCACACCCTGGCCATCTCTTCCATCCTCATCCTTTCAACTGACCTGTGTCTGATCTTGCCACCCAACCAGCTCCAATATCATAAGTGCCACCAAAGACTGCCACATTCGTGTTGACTTTCGTTGTTCCTAAGCCCGATTTTGACCAACAAGCCCTCCCAGGTCCTGTTCTCGATTCTAATGTGCTCGGAGCCGCCGCTTCCTCATTTGCTTGTTTCCATCTATCTCTAGTAAAAATGAGCATATGTTTTGTTGTCTCAGGGGTTTATAGGTCTTGCTACCAAATAGCCAAGTTTCTGCGTCTCCATATTGCCCATCCAGTATACAGGGCAGTTTACATCTCAGTCTTGGTCAATGTCGTAGTCGCCCCAATGTACCAATCCCAAGTCGTCGTGACACCTTGGGTGAGACTGCCAAAACCCATAAGGTCCCAAATCGCTCGAGCGCTGTCACATTGAAAAATAGTGTGGAATATCGTTTCCTCTACGTTACCGCACATTTGGCACGTAGCATCAATATCCCTTCCTCTATATTTTATTTGGTTTAGAACTAGAAAACAATTAGTGAAGGTCTTCCACCAAAAGATATTAATCTTGGGCTGACAATCCGATTTCCAAACTGATTTCCAAATCAACCTACTTGGGTCCATAGCATTTTTAGGACATAGGACATGGTAAGCACTTTGGACCGAATATTGACCTGATTCCTCAAAACTCTATTATATATCGTCTGAGACGTGCCTTATGGACAATGAAATACTCATAATATCAGAGACAACATGTTGGGGGAACACGTAGCGTAAGGTACCATCATTCTATGACCTCTGATCCAAGTGTATGAATTCACATACATTGGCCTCTCTTTTCAAAATCTCATTGTATAGATATGATCCTGTGCAATTCCCAATCCACCTATCCATATATATCATAGTTTGCTCCCCATTTCCAATTCTCCATTCACAACCATTCTCAAGGACCGACCTTCCCTACAAGATAAATCTCCAGATGTAGCTTGGATGAGGTCCTAGCTTAACCTCAAAAAAATACTTATTGTGGAAATATTTACCTCGAAACAGCCTACTGAATAGCAATTGTGGGCATGTGATTATACACCAACCTTGTTTGCCCAACCTTGTTTGCCCACAAGCGTTGCCAAGATCTCAAGTGGGTTGTTGTTCCCTTGTTTGCCCCACCAATAAGCATTCCAAATTTTCTCAAGCGCATCCACTGTTCCCGCAGGTAGTTTGTATACACTCATGAGGTAGGTTGGGAGGGCTTTTGATACTGATTTTAGCAAGACTTCCCGTCCAGCAATCAAGAGTCTCTTCCTATGCCAGCCATTGACCATTTTCCTCACACCATCCAGAAAATTCACGAAAGCCTCTCTTTTGGCTTTGCCAACCCCAATCGGGACACTAAAATAGGATCCAAAGCTCTCAACTATCTTGACTTTAGACCAGTTTTGGATTTCTAGCTTAGTTGAGGTCGACGTAGAAGAGCTAAAGACTACAAAGGATTTATAATAGTTGATCAATTGTATCGACGCTCGTTCATAATCTTGGAATGCACTGAGAAGAGCTTATGTATCCTCTTTGCAGACTTTACAAAATATCATGGAATCATCTACAAAGAAGAGGTGAGAGACACGAGGGTAATAACGACCTATCTGACACCTTACAAGGGCATTATGTTGCTCTTTGCAAGCCAGAAGGCGAGATAAGCCTTCAACACACAGGATGAAGAGGTATGGCAACGAAGGGTCTCCTTGGCAAAGACCGCGCGTAGGGGTAAAATTCCTCCATCAGGCATCCGCTAAGATCCACCCGACATTTAACTGACGTGACACACATCATTACCCATTCCACCCATTTGGGTGCAAAGCCCATTGACTGCATAATAGCCTCCAAGTATGGTCATTCAACCCTATCATATGTCTTAGCCATGTCCAGTTTCAAGCTCATCCACCCCTCATCCCTTTTTTTTATGGTTTGAGATCCAATGGAACAACTCGTTTGAAATGCATATGTTATCAGTTATGAGTCCACCCTTTATAAATGTGCTCTGAGTGTCAGAAACCACAATTCTTATCACCTCCTTCATTCTGGTAGTTAAAACTTTTGAAAGGATATTGTAGACTACATTGCATAAGGAAATTGGCCTCAAGTTTATTATTCCCCTTGGGTTCAGGATCTTTGGGATTAACATAATCATGGTGTTATTAATATGTTGGGGAAGACGTCGATGAGTAAAACAATCGATACACACCTGGACAATCTCAGGTCTTACAATATCCCAATATTTTTGGTAGAAGCCTGCGCTTAACCCATCTGTTCGCGGCGACTTATCAGGGTGCATATCCATGAGTGCACTTTTAACTTCCTCACCCGTGACGCCTCGAGTGAGCCAGTTATTATTTTCCTCTGTCACTAGTCGTGGTATGAGATTCCCCACTCTACTAGGATTACATCTTATAGATTTAGGCATTTGGTTAAAATGGTCATGCACATGTTCCTCTAGGCCAGCCCCAGGTCCGACCACTAACCCCTCCCCAGTTACAAGGATAGCTATCTTGTTCTTCCTCTTCCTCTGGGTTTCTGCAGAATGGAAAAATTTGTGTTAAGATCCCCATCCTTTAACCAAAGAGTTTTTTATCTCTATTTCCAGTACGTCTCCTATTTAACTAGTGCATGCACATAAACCCTCATTGTGCTGTCATTTCCTCCCCCTCTGCGATCCTGAGTTTCCATGTTCCTTCGTTCCGCTTTGAATTCTTGTTCGACCGACTACCTTTCCGACTTACTCCATTCCATCAACTCAGATCCACACGCATTGAGCCTGACCATGATTTGGGTATTATCCTGTCGACACCATATTTTCTTAATTATGTTATAACACACCAGATTCGAACCTCAGTGGTTCTCATACCTAAACCTGCTACACAGTATATGTCTCTCATTTTCAGGAGGAGCTATAAGTAACGGTCAGTGATCCGATGTTGTAAAGGTTCTATTTACTACTTTCCAATATGTGTGTTGTTCACACCACAAATCATATGCTAGTGCCATCTCAAGCCTTTCAAACATAGTCTGATTGTCCTCTTAGTTTTTCCTCCAAGTGAATACATCATCTTCGGCACCCAAATCAGACCCGCATCAGTGATCGCTTGTGAAAAACCATTCATAATGTGTTGGGGTTGTGGTTGCCCTCCCATCTTTTCCATAAAACTAATGATATCATTGAAGTAACCCGCATAAATCTAGGGTAAGTTTGACACACTCCTCTAATTCCGAAGGGCATTCCATGAGTCAGTCCTTAGGCCTCTATTTAGACCACCATAAAAACCAGTAAATCTCCACTGACCCCATTCTCTAAGGTTAATTACAACATCTATATAGTATATAGTTACTCGATGCTCCTAGAATTCTGGCCAAACCTGGGACTTGCCAGAAAAACGCAAGACCACCTCTTATTCCATCACAATCTGTTGAAAAACAACCATCCATTCTCATCATTGAACAAATGCTATCCAACTTAGGTCTTTTTCTTTTTCTTTTTTTTGTCTCAGATAGAAACACAAATTGCTGGCGTGTTTCGGTAATCAAGTCCAAGAGACCTACAATGGAGCGCCAATTTCTCAATTCCCTTATAGCTCTATACTACAATTCCCATTCGCGTGGCTATAGACATACCTGAATTTTCCACTCGTCCTCCCCTAGTAATCCTAAACGTACCTGTTTGCAATTGACGAAGCTAGTCACCGGATAATCGTTGTCCAACACGTGTTAAGATGACGTTAACAGTCGCAAGCTGCCTACGATCTCCCCGCGAGCGTTGGCAACCTCCGCCGCTTGCTACTCCTCTACCTGCGACTCCTCGACAAAACGACAAATATTGTCCCAGTTCCGTGACAAAATATATATAGCAAAACAAGTTAATTCTTGTAGTGACTTCTTCAGTATACTTTCTAAAGGCATGTTGTTGTTTGCTGCCAAACTTAGTTAATAGGGTTTAATGTATATCAGTTGACTGATATAAAGTTATATCAGTTGCACTAATAAGGT
>JAYMTK010002174.1:0-14434 GCA_036897405.1 Pelargonium myrrhifolium | reverse complement strand
ATATAATTATTATAATATAATAATATTTTTAAACCTGACACGTCATCAATTTAATATTAAAAAATTATTAACTAACGGCGTCAGTTAGTTTTAACGGTTTCCGTCCATCAATTTAACGGAATGTCCTTAACCGTGACGATTTTTGTGTACTTTGGACTATTTTGAACCACTAGCTCCACCTTTGGACTAAATCGTAACTTTTTAAAGTATAGGGACTAAATCGTAACGTTTTGGATAGTACAGGGACTAAACCGTACATTTTTCCTTAAAATTATTTCCCTTTTATTTTTAAGAAACTATTCATACATAAATTACTTATTTAGAAAAGAAAATAATTGTGCATAAATTGGAACAAATCAAAGTATAATAACTAATTTGAAACAAAATGGATAAATTGAAAATCTAGTCCCTGTACTTTAATTTGTTTTCAATTAGTCTTTATACATTCTCCTTGTAAGAAAAATTGTGCATAAATTGGGACGGTCAAAGTATAAGGACTAATTGAAAACAATATGATTATATTTTAAGACTAAATTAGAACAAATCATATCACTAATTTGGAACAAAATGGATAGTTGAAAGACTATTTTAGAACATTCTCTTTATATTTAGGACTAAATTTGAAACAAATCGAAGTACATAAGCTAATTTGTAACAAAATGAATAGCTACTATTGAGTTTGTTACATGTAAGTAACTTCTGAATTTTTTAGGAAAAAAAATAATAATAATACTCATATTCAAACATATAAGAGTATATAGTTTTTTTTATCCCGGCTTTGCTTGAGCTTTTATTTATATATTTTAATTGTTCAGTTTCATATCAATTTATATAGTATTTAATATATTTGTCATTTTCGGACTAAATCTTGCAAGAGCTTATGCAAGACGCAAAATGCCTATAGAAAGCTCGAAATATTCAAGGCAATATCATGACGAATATACTATTTATAATGAGATAGTAATGTCCCTAACGATATTTAGGCGATGTGGGATACAAAATATAAGTCAAAATAAGTATAAAAAAAATTCTTTTTTTGGAAAATTAAATAAGTAATAAAAATCTTTGAACCTAATACAAATAGGAAATAAAAAATCAAATAGATAAAAGATTTTTTTATTATTTAATAATAGTAGATCCCACTTATTTTATATTTTAAATAAATAAATTTTTATTTGTAAAATTTAGTAACATGTGTCATTCAATTAGAATATCAATCGAAGAAATTGAAGTGACACGTATCACACAATTAAGAAGGTCATCATGAATTATACATATGCTTTACATCAGTCGCAACTTAATAAATACAATATACAATGAGGTGATGACACCTCATTAAATTTCACTTATGTTCACTCAAGTGAATTTGTAGGAGCAGAGCAACCCGTCCAAATCCATGATTTTGAATGAAGTCTCATCACCTCATTAGTACAACTGATATAAATTTTTATCAGTCCATTGATTTTGGACTAAATTCAGGCCTCAAATTACACATTTTTTGAAAAAAAAAAAAAAAAAAAAAAAAAAAAAAAAACAATTCTCATTGAATGCTACATATATTCCCATTCGGGTGCATACATGTATATAGCTAGTTCAGCTCATTGTATTTCATGTTTGTGTCAACAATTTGTATGTTTCTTATGCACACACAAATACACAAGAAAATGAAAGTAGCCACTGCAAATACTAGTAATTGAATAATTATGCATGCATGTACCGTGTACGTACGTACCTTCAACAGAAGAAGATGGTATGGTATCTACAGGACAACAAACAATATTGTAGATTTCAACTTTCAAGTCACATGGACATGTAATACCTGGAGCTGAGGCTGGGACAGGAAAGTAAATTCCAAGCATCCAACACCGTCGGTGCAAATGCTTTTGCACATGGGGATGGGAGGCATCACTGTCATACATATAATATTTCTATGATAATCTTCACAACAAGTATACTTACCTTTTCCGCCATTTTCATCCCCACACATCACTAGACTGTTTAAAACCTGAAGCTTATTATAGCATAAACATTGTCAAATTCGGTTCTTTATTTCGGACCAACTCCTCATGTCACTAGGAAGAGAAACGAAACCAAACTAACTCGAGATCACCTCAAGTTCACCAGTCAAATTATTACACGGTCAAAGAAAAAACAAATGTTTTATATTTTTGAAGCATTATTAAACCAAACGCACCCGCGCGATATGGGTAAGGTTTTTCATATCTTGACAAAGCGAACATCGTTCTGACCAAATGCAGTTCCACAACCAGGGCATTTCCGATGGCGAAGCTCTAGATTTTTTTGAATGCATGGATTGCAGAACAGATGATAACACTTCAAAATCACAACCTGCCAAATGCACATTCACATCCATCAGTGAGCATCGTGATACACGTATGATTGATATGTGATGGTACACCAGATGCATAAAACGGAGACTAATATGCTGTACAGGAAAGTACCTCTTTTGGCCGGTCAGAACACACACCACACTTGAGAATAGACTTGATATCTTTGATTTCATCTTGAAGTTTCTGTATCGCAGCCTCCCCACTTCCAGAGCTCATCTCATCAACCTGCCTATTCAATTCCTTTAAATCTTCCTCGATCCTCTTCCTTTCAGTTCTGTTTTAAAGCAATTCCTTTGTTAGATAACAAAAAAAAAATGGTAAGAGCAGTAAAACCAACGATTTTCACAGAAGTGCAATCCGAAGGAAGAGTTCAATGAATGACACCAGCTCCAAATCTAACTTGCACTTGCCAATAGTTTTTGGAAAAGTAGCACACTTATGACTTGTTGATCATTCACCAAATCTCTGACATGCAAAAACCATAAAAACATGACACTTATGTTGAGCTTTTTTCGAAGTGGACTGCGCATCAAGAATCAACCCAAAGATGGTCTAGCCATTCGTCAAATACAAATCCCATGTTACTGCCATATTAGAAGTGTGTGAAGTTTGAGACTACTTGGTATACTAGCTGGACCCTCCACCGAATAATCTTGAGTTTTTAAGGTCAGAGTTAAGCTTTACATGGTACAGGGTATCATGGCAAGTTTGGCCTTGGATCGGTGTGTCCTGTTTGTGTTGCCTCCCTATGTAGTTCTTGGTCCACATGCAGAGTAGGCCTCCATGTTAGGGGGAGTGTTGAAGTATCCCGATTGAAAGTGTGTAGAGTTTTAGACAAACTTGATATACTACTTGGTCCCTCCACTTAATTAGCATAAGCTTTTAAGGTTGGAGTTAAGTTTAACAGATTGCAAATGCAATTCAATATTGCCTAGACAAAAAACTGAGACTCTTGACCTGATTCTAGAAGACATGGAATTGTAGCATTAGAAAGGACCCAAGTGTCAGGGCAACACATCATAGAGCCCGTACATTCCTTCTCAAACAAATTACCTAGGTCATAAATTGTATATCTTCTATATTATAACGCTCACAATGCAATTTAGAGGCTCCATAGTACAGCACATGACATAGAACCAGAAGTTTGAAATATAAACTAGTGAAATTAAAATAAAGTCCACTATGGAAACTATGGAAATTGGGAACTCATAAAGAAGAAAATAAAAAAAGCACAAGGAAAAAGATCACCTTTCTAGTTGCAGAATTGTCTCTTTTTCTTTCTTCTTACGTTGTAGTTGCTCATATTCCTTCTCAGAAGAAGCAACAGCAGACTTAAGCCACTTGTACTCCTTCTCAGCATCTGCCAATTCCCACCTTGCCCTTTCCAGGATGACTCCAAGGTGTCTGTTCTCTTGGATAGATTTTATGGCCTCTGTCAATATAACTTTCATCTGCAAATTTTCCAAATAGGTTTATATATGAAAAGTAAAAAGGTCATTTCACGAGTCCAAAGGAACCTTACCTTTTCTTCACCTAGGAGAACCCTTTGTTTAGAAGATTCAAGTGACGCATTAATTTGTTGAAGTTGTTTTGCTGATGCCTGCTTCTCGGAAAGTAGAAAGCTCTGCGCCTGTTTTGTCTTCACGCTCTCAGAAACAAGCTGCAAAATAAACCCACGACATTAGGAATAACTAAGGTCAAGCAATCAACAAAAGTCAACTAGTTCATGAGGAAAAGAGATATAACTTATAATCAAGTCACTAGAAAAATCAAGGCATATTTTGAAAGCAAACCTTGATATTGTATTCATCTCTTTCAGCTAACTGCTGCAGCAGACGCTGATTTTGCGTTAGCATATCCTCATAAGCCTGACCGATAGTCTGCAGATATGCACATGTTATTTGTTGCAAAGAGAAGATGTAGGGAAAACAGGGAGGAGATGAATGATAATTTTAAAATAACTAACATAGCAAAATTAAACTATAAAAAACTACAATGTTTTTTTTTTCAAAAAAGAGAAAAAAAAAAAAAAATCCTATTGGATACCTCAATTTCAGATATATAAGCTTCTTGCTCCAACTCTTTGATTCTAATGGCCTCTGCAAGCTCCAATTCCTCCCTGCATATAACCATAACATTGTCAAAAGATACTAGTGGGTAAAATTAACATTGGTCAATTAATATTCTGTTGATCAAGCTTAGAGCATGAACTTCAATACGGTGAAGAAATTTGACAATCATAGACCAAGGCAAAGAAGAGCACTCATATGCTACACAAAAAGGAGATAGATTTACATCTTATTCATGTAAGTGATTGATCCAAGTGGCTTTTCTCTGAGTAGCAAGAGATTCATGATCTTTTTACAACATGGAATGGCTACAGAATTCAAACTGTTCATTAGTAACTTCAAGACTCCCGCCATATATAGTTTAATATCACAATTCACAATTACAAAATCTCCCAGCTAAGTCCCATTTACCCATTGCTGTTCACTTTCAACACACACAAGTAGTGCCTCACATTGCACAACAATAGAACCTTATAGTATGCAGTGGGAGAAAAAGAAAGCAGATGACCATTATAAGCAAATAATGTAGAGTGTTAAAGTATACGATGTTGAAAGAATATGAAAGTTTGAGACCTCATAATATACTAATTGGACTCTCCACGTAATAGCTTTTGGATTGAAGAAAAGTTTAACATGATATCAGAGCTCGTTTGTTTGAGCCTAGTGACCCGTTTGTGTTACCTTTTGGATAATTCTTGGTGCAAGTGTAGGGTCCATTGTGTTGTCTGACCTACACTTGAGGGGGAAGATAAAAGCATCCCCCACTGAAAGAATGTGAAGTTTGAGAGCCACTTCATATACTAATAATTCTTGTACACGAGTAAAGCTAGCAATTTAAACCAAATCCATGGGTACTCAAAACTTGACCCACGTTTTAGTGGATGGGTCAATCTAAATAGACCCAATGTTTTTCGAGCCAGGTCGGGTCAGAACTGACATGAATGATGTGCAGATCAGGATGGACAAACCTGCAACCCGGTCTCACTCAAACTGCACCTATACAGATCGGATTAGGGCTATGTTTTCTAACCCAACATTTGAATTATCAGTTTCTACATGAGGATCTTAGCGGACCCTGCACCTAATTGCTTAAACTTTGGGGCTGGAGTAAACTTGAACATTGTTTAGGCTTATTAATTCTTGGTTCACATGCAGGGCCTCTTGTGTTGTCCGGCTGTACGTAAACGGGTATTAAAGTATCCCACACTGATAGCATGTTTACTTTGAGATAACTTGAAAAACTAGTTAGGTCCTCCACCTAATAACTTAAACTTTTGGATTGAAGTAAAGTTTAACATAGAGGAATATCATAGACTCACTGCTCTTTGTAGAATAATAAACTTCATCCTTCTCAGGAGCTGGTGATGGAATTCTGCTATTCAAAAGTATCCCATTCCCTAAATGAACTATTTTAGGAAAATATCATATTTTTTATAGTCTAAAAAAAATTCACATACATCCCCGTTTATAATGTCACAAATCTTTGACTACACAAAATAAATAGCTTCGCAGAGGGAAAGGGAGTAAATGAAAGATAACTAAAACAAATACTAACCTCTCAGAAGCATACAGCTGAGCCCTTAATTCAGCTATTTCAGCTTCAGCAGCCGAAAGCCTTTGTTGGCAAGCGGCCTCTGATTCATTAGCTGCTCTTACTCTCAACTCCAGACCATGCTCATCTAAAGCATTTTGCAAAATTTCTGCTTGGGCATGAGCTCTGCGTTCCGATTCTCTGATTTCCATTATATCCCTGGAATTTGTCAAAAGTACTAGATAAAGAATATGTAATTGAAAACTTCGACATGATGGAGTGTGTGTGTGTGAGAGAGAGAGAGAGCATATTATCGCACACCTAATGTATTTGTGATCTTCTAAACACACACAAGTACGCACTGGGGAATGGTTAAGTAAGAGACAAATACATAGTACATATGTAACTAATTTTTCAACAATAAAAAAGGATCAAATGAGCCAGAAAAACTTCTGAGAAATAACTAGTTAAAAAAGAGACCTTCACGTAGAGACTTGCTGAAATAGAAAGAAGAAAAAAATACATAGCCCATAGGTAACGAATTTTCAAGAATTATTGAAGGGTAAAATGCGCCACAACTCAGAAGAACTTCCAACAGATAACTCTCTGGGGCCAGTTCAACAATTTAGTGGCGTAAATTCAATAGCGTTTGATGTCACCATGCATCAGCTGTGTTATAGTTGTCCTACATGACTGCAGGAAGCCACTTGATCTACTGAAAACAGTAATAACAGAGATAGACAGTAAAGACCAGGTAGGCTATCCAACTTATAAACTGTCATGGGTAACCACTACAGTATTCTAGATTCTAGCTAGGCTTATCAATGAAAACTACTCCTGATTTTGGCAACCATATTATTTCCTGAGCACACGAAAGGAGTAGAGAAACAAGTATATAAAAGCAAAAAATATCAGCTTTTGTTATTAAACAAGTATCATTAAATAAAATCAGCTTTTATCATTAACCCATAGCCCTCTGACCCCATTAGCATCTGAAGAGGTTGCTTGGTATAGAACAATAAAATAAGAATTACCTATTGTCGTAACTTTCTTGACCATACATGTCGAGAAAGATTTCCATTTCTAGTTTTTCCTTCTGCAATTTCTCAATCTGCAATATGTTTATTGTTGTCACTTGTCAGTGATTGATGTTAGGTCAGCTATAAAACATTTTCACAGAAGATATAAAAGACAACATTTCAAAAAGAGTTTGGTAAATTCAAAAATATTTGGTTGGTTTATATATTTCCACGTGTTTAAATCCTATATTCATGACCTTAATATGAGACTTATTACACCCAACTACATGATTCACCAGTACTTTTCATCCAAAGATAAGTATCTGCCTATTAAATGGGTAAGAAAAAGTAAAAGTAAAAGAGAAAGGTATATACCAACTGAAAGATGTTGGTGCAATATCACCAACCTACGGTGTTGGGGAAAAACCCATTCATCTGTAACCAAATTAGGATAGGAAGACTTACCAGTGACACGAGAGATTTGATCTCTGCCATCTGTTTAGCACAATTTTCTGCCAAGCTCTTCTCTTCATTTATCTATACCAAAAGCAAATAAATGGGTATATTTAGAACAGTTCACTTACCATCCAGCAAAATTAATAAGCATGTTTGTGTTCATGTGTGTCTGATTGTGTGAGAGAGAGTGAGGAAAATATACCAGACATATTAAGCAAAGAAAGGGTCTATTTGAATGAGGCATATCAATCCAAAGATTTCGGTTTTCGCAATCAATTTATGTTTCAAAAACATTTTAATTTTTCTTTCTCAGATCAATGGAGTTCCTTCTATTTAACAGACAAATACTCCGGCAAATTGTCCTTGCTTGTTATGAATAAATTATATTATAAAAAGCAGTAGTTTGAATTGTTTCTAGTATGTAACTCTTAAGGTTTCTCCCAGGTTAAATCACAGTAAATAACAAAAAGAAAGAGCTGAAATGAAACATACTTTGCTGTTTACTAAAGCTTGTAGTCTCTGGGCTTCTTCACGTAAAGAATGTGCTTCATTAGCTGTATCCTTTCCTCGGTTCAGCTGAGCTTCCATCATTTCCATTTCTTTAGACAATGCCGAGGCCATAACATGAAATTCTGCTTTAATATCCTTTCTCCCTGGAGTAGTTAAAACTTAAAACCGTTATAAGATGCTCCTCAAATTGCACAATTAATAAAAACTTAAAATTCATAGAGGTTTCACCTGAGTCCTGGAGAGCTTCTTCCATTTTAATTTCAAGATCATTTGTTTCCATAATACATTTTTGTAGCTGGAGCTCTAGCTCTTCAATTATAGATTCAGTATTGCCAATAGCATTTTTAGCAGCATCAGCTAACTCAGCTTTTACATTCAGTTCCTTCTCCCTTCTTGTGAGAATTGACCTCTCACCCTAAAATTATAACATTTTAAGAAAACAAAAACAAATGGAACCAAAGCAACTGGAAATATGACTCTAATTTCACCTGTAGAGATTCTGTCAGGATCTTGTACCGCTCTACTTCAGCATTCCAATGCTGAAGCTGATCATGTAGTAAATTGTATGGTCGAGAAGTAATGACATATTTATCGTCTTTCAGTTGATTCTATAACACACAAAATCAAAACTTACACTCAAATATTAAAAAAAATTAACGAACTAGATGAACATCTGAGATAATGAGAAAAATCATCAAGGAATCAAATTTACAAACCTGAAGATCTTCCAACTGTTTTGATAAGCTTAAATTTTCTTCCTGGGCTTCTTCAAGCTCAGAAAGGCGGTGTTCTGCCAAAAACTGCATTATTTGTTCATCAGATCCCAGTGAGATGGAGGGAGACAGAGAGATAAACACAGTCAATCATTTAATTAGTACCTTTGTTTCTTCAATGGAATCCTTCAAGTCCTGCACATTCAATGTCTTATCTATAGTTTTTTCAGGTAGCAAGCTACCGTTTACTGCACCAGGAACCGGGTTATTCATCCCTGATGATCCATCCTTTTGCATATTCATACTGACTAGTTTTCTTCTATTTTCTTCAAGTTCAGCCATGGTCTCTTCCAGCTCACCTTTAAGCAAAAACAAAGCATACACACTATCTTGAGGTGCCACTGAAAAACAATGAGTTGCTACACTGCTAGTATCAGCCTACAGTGTGATTGTATATATCTAAAAGACTCGTGTGTACGTAGCATAAAATACATTATCAGTATAATATCTAAAAGACCTGCAAGGCGTTTGATCTCGGAACGATTTGTCGAATGGTCACTTATATAAGTTAGAATTCGATCAGCATATTCTTTATGCTTCAAGTGGAGATAACCAATTGCCTTCTGCAGATTGTCCAACTCCTCTTTCATCATATCATCAATCTTAGATAACTGGATGATAGCATCTGAGAATCCCCAAAAATGCAACAATAAACAATATGAGGTAAAAACAAAATTATATGTTGAAACAGAATGAATAATCTAATAATATAAAACAAAATGAAAATCACCAATTTATAAGTGGACGTCACAAACCTTCTCCTGATAGTTTTCCCTGACATGCCTGAGCTATTCTCTCAGTTTTCCGCCTCTGATCATCAATGATATCTTCCAGGGATTTCATCAACTCCATAGTACATGAATGACGTAAAGAAAGGGCTTCTTCAACATATTCAACCATTCCCTCATTTGCCAAGTCTGAAATAGAATCCACATTGAGGAGTCTACAGAGAAACATCTGCTCTGCAGGGCATGAAGGAATTGAACCTACATAGCACCCCAAATGAATCTATGTATATGATCTCAAACAACGCTACTTTCACCATCAGTAATAATACACAGAAAAAAAGAGAGAATAAAATGCATACAAACAAAGACCATGCTGAAAATACCTCGAGAATATGATGAACAATCCAAGGCTTCTAAAGCGCTTGGGTCCCTCCCCACTCTTACGCCCATAAGGATTAGATCATCATCCAACTGAAGGGTGGAGTGACATAATAAGCAAAAGTAAAAACAAAAAACAAAGAAACAAAAAATTGTAAATAATAGTTCAGAACTAGACAATGAAAAAAATCCTTGACAAACAAAAGCCTCAATACTGACCTGATTCCAGAGCTCATTGACAGCAATCAACATGTCATCATAACAAGCCTGCTTGTCTTTTAAATCTTTCATTTTTGTTTCAATATCAAGTAACTCGTGCTTTTGTGCATCTAACTGCTGAACAAGTTTCTGATTTTGATACTGCAGAACTGAGGCATCAATCTGGAAGGAAATAATGTGATCCATGAGACCTTTGTACAATTAGGAAAAGGGTACACATCTCAAAAACAAAGAAGCACAGGAGAATAACATTTAAGCGCAAAAGTCTCTGAGAGCTTAGCAGCCCATCTGATAAGATGGATGAAGTGCATCCATCCATCATTTGCTAGGGGATGAAATGGAAATGGATGAGTAACCAGCCCTCCAGCCCACAAAATTGCAACCTCCTAAATTGGATGGATGCAAGGAACTTTACTATTTGACAAAATTGCCCTTATTAACTACAAGTTCTTTTTATTTTCGAAGATAACTAAGCACAATGGTATATAAAAATCATTTCTCCATCGATCATCTCCATTTTTTTGTGTACGAAAGAGCAAAATTGATGAAAATCGTTAATTTCTCCAGATGTTCCACACATCCAGTTCTACCGTACAACCAAAGGATCGATGGATTCTTCCATCCATTCCTCCTTCCTCCCCATCCATCCTACCAAACAAAGCATAAGTGCAAAGTGGAGCACAAGCTTCAGTAAAATGACTAGCAAATATAAAAACAATCAAATTCCAAACAGCCCATACTCCTAAATTCACCTTGGGGACTAGGGCATGCAGAAATGGAGAGAGACTACATAACATAAATCTAGCTAATAAATCAAAGTAATAATCCGTTTGGCCTACTAGATCAAATTTAGAGCATTTTCAAAAAGGATGTAATGCTAAATCAAACTACAATCTCTTAATCGAGTAAGAAAATCCATTGATATGGCCCCCAATTTCACCCATATGAGTTTCACAATACAATAAACAAAGAGATCCATTATAGGATAGACAAGGAAGATAAAATCAGAAGCAAATCGGAACAACATATTGATTAGGATAAAGAAAATTGGTTCCTACCAGAAGGAGGTTGCCCTCTTCTCTCCTTTGTTCTTCTACCCAAAGAGGAAAAATAGAAGAGCTACAGATTGAGTTCGCCCTTGTGTATTCTATTACTCTGATATGATGTGTGTGCGTGCACGTCTATTTATTAACACAATACACTTGTATACCATAAAGGTCGTGATAAGAAAGCAAATACCATGAAATGAACGGTTACTGATGGCTGCTAAATTATAGAAAAGAGTTATCTTTTTCTCACTTTATACTACGGAGAAACTGAAAAAAAAGTTGCTCAAGTGTTCGGTTGTACTCAAGGAAATTAAATGTGCTTCGCTGTAACAATAACAGGCGTTTTTATTGGGGGGTAGCATGCTTTTGATAGAACTGTAAAAAGAAAATGCATAACGGAAAACGTAAGGGGCACATCTCATTTCTTACATGGCTGATGTATAGGAAACTGCATGGACCAAACATCACAGTTGTGAGTGTTGGACAAGTACAATATTTTTTTTTTTTTTGAAGCCAAGTACAATTTATCAAGACTTCAAATTTTGGTGCCAATTTCAAACTTGTTTGGAATAATATGTCACTAAATTATTTAGTCTTATTAGATATTTAGTATGGATGATTTATTGACTAATTATGTACTATGTATTAAGATTTGTAAATATGTAAAAAATTGTCTAGGCTTAACAATACTCATTACTAGATACTAATTCATAGAATTAGAAGATAAAATTTGTAGAAATTGAAAATTCTTTTTTTTTTTTTCTTTTTCTTTTTTACTTTTAAGATAGTGATATCAAGTAGTTAAATCTTGCTTCAAATTTGCACTTATTTATAGCTCTGTGCTTCCATTAGCTTTGCTAGATTAATATCAGAAAGGTAAAGAGTTAATGCTCTAACTTTATGGTAATGAACATAAATTTTGAAACAGAATAACTATGGAATGGAGGGAGTAATTATTTAATAATTATCTTTCACCTTTGAAGATTTAGGGTAGACTTCGTTTCTGAGTTTGTTGCCTCAGTTTCATCCCCACCCATCTAGTCCTTACTTATTTACATCAGTTTCCTAAAAAAATCAAGTGCAAAGTCTTCAATCAAAACTCTCTCTCTCTCTCTCTCTCGTTTTGCAGAAGTTTCTAGTTTAATTTTAGCTTAGAATACTGCATGTGAATTCGGATGGAGCCATAATGAGGTTGTGCCCACATCATATGACCATTTAAGGCCATTATGTAGACTGGACTTAATTTAACATCTGATCAAGACGAGTTGAAGATATATCAATTATATTGTATTGCTTATTCCAAAAAAACGGAACAATAACATTAAAGAAAATCGAAATGTTTTTATCTGTCAATTCTAGTTTGGATATAAGACAACAAGAATATATCCTATTTCGTTCAGATGAAAAGTAGTTAAGACAGAAGAACGTGCATCTCACGATGTAGTTTTGGAATCTTAGTAAAATGAGATAAAGACATGTCTATTTTTTAGTATTTTTGTAAATGGATTTCTATAGTGGGAAAGAAATTATGGCGCAACCTTCATTTTGAGTTTGTCTTTGGATGTCAAAGTTGTAATTGTGATTATCAAATTTGATAATTTATCTCAGAAAAGAAATGCAACTATCGATAACTTGCCAAGAAAGGAAATGCAACTTTTGCCCGTTGCTGCTAGAAGTTAAAATGAGCTTACCAAGGAAGAGTCCCCTTCCACTTCCTTCAGTTTCCTGCGTCATTTGATGATGCGTACTAGAAAATACTCAAACACAACAAGTTTCTCCTCAGTAACACATTTCCCTTTACACCCCTCAATCCAAACTATCTTTCCAACAAATGACATTCCCTCCAACAAACAACAGAAAGATCAATATCTGATTACATGCCCTACTCTTCTTCTTTTTCCCAAATGAACAGATCACTATTTTCTTAACCTTACAAAACAATCTAGATTCAATTTTATCACATTACCAAAATCCCAAGTTTTATATTCTCACGATTACAACAAAAACGCAACAAAGCCATGTTAAAGCTCATTTTCAGAAAGCACAGGAGCAAAACACTGACATCATCCAAAGAGAGAGAAACCATTAGAGACTATTACCAGGGTTTCAAATGAACATATAAAATTGTAACCACTAGGGCACAGCTCTACCGCCATGCGATTTCTTCACAACGGTAACATTCAAAAACGAGCTCAACATGCAGTCAGGCAAAATTGAGTATCCAAGCTCAACAAAAAATAATATTCCCAGTGAATTCTCGGGAAACAAACAGCACCGATATAGTAAAAAAAGAGGAAGCTCACAGCGGGGTCGTCAGTGGAGGAAGCGGTGGAGTTGCGAGCCATGGAGGTTGAATTGTGGCGCTTGGAATCGGGTTGATCGGAGTCTGAGTGATCCATTAAGCCTCGGAATCAGCAGCTACCATAACCGTTACGCACGCCGCAAAGGAGACAAATTTGAAGCTCTTTGTCTGAATTTCCCTGAATTTGAGAGAGAGTGAGAGAGGCGCTTCGGGTTTAGTATTGTGAAATGTGAAGTGCTTTATAGCAAGAGTCTGAGTCTGAGTCTGAGTAGAGTCATGTATATATTGAGAACGCGCGGAAATGGGATACGGCTCAGATACTTGTTCAGGCCCAGCCCTGCGAACAATGTGGGCCCTCAATTTCATCCACTTTTAAGAATTGAAATATTAAAAAATGTAAATATTTCAAATTCCACCTTCTACCTTGAAATTTCAAATATTCAGATTTTTGAATATTTCAATTTTAAGAAAAAAAGAGAAAAAAATTTAAATGTCAAATATACCCTTCTTAAAAAGTTAAACGAGCATGAGAATTAGAAATTTAAATACCCAGTATGTCCTAAATTTCTAAGAATTCTCCTAAAATAGTTAAACGAACGACCCCTTATTGCACGTGTTTTTAGAATTAGGGTAATTGCACGTGAACTTCTTGTACTTTACACTAGAGTCGGTAAAATGGACTCGTATTCGTGGGTCCCTGCCACTCGAACCTAAAGATGTCGGGTTCGGGTTTGATTTTTCAACCCTAAAAAATTGGGTCGGGTATACCCGCTATTTTATGTCTAAAACCCGATTTTCGACCCTAACCCGACCAACCCGAACACCCTATTGGGTCGGGTTAGGGTTAGGGTTTTTCAACCCTACAAAATTGGATCGGGTATACCCGCTATTTTATGTCTAAAACCCGATTTTCGACCCTAACCCGACCAACCTGAACACCCGATTGGGTCGGGTTAGGGTTAGGGTTTTTCAACCCGACCTGACCCTACTTTTTGTCTCCTCTACTTTACACGTTTTGCACATGAATAACCTAAAGTTTTATTTTAACT
>JAYMTK010002173.1:0-14435 GCA_036897405.1 Pelargonium myrrhifolium | reverse complement strand
CGGATTCATGATTTTAAATGAGGTGTCATCACCTTATTAGTTTAACTGATATAACTTTATATCAGTCAACTGATATATATTAAACCTATATATGAAACAAACACATTTTCAAACTATGAAGTGGAAGAAATTTGAGTTAATTCTTTGAAGTGAATCAATGGTAATCCGCAAATGTTCGAAATTCAATTTGATTTAAAATCGATTTGATCTGGTCAGATTCAATGTGCAAAAACATTAGTCAGAGTGAACAAACTTGCTCGAATATCTTTCTCTAAAATTCAGAATTCGTATGAAACTTTGAACAAATATGATTTGAGTACTGAAATGTCATCTCTAGGTACTGTTGTGCCGAGTATAATTATGTTCAAGACATTGAAGTAACGACCCAGTATAGCGGGAGTGGTCGCAAACCACCCAATTAGTCTCTACCGCATCCGCGAAGTTACGTCCCGACCACACTTATTTTGAGCCTCTCTTAGGAGTTTAGTCGACAATTTGTGTTCAAGAGACGTGTTGAAAGTTTGGTATTATAATAACACGTTAACTCGAATACGACTTATTTATAAGTGGACTGACACGACATGACACGGTTTACACATTTGGACAATTGGATTCAAAATTACACAGTCTAACTTGACACATTTTAATCAATGAGTTCACACTGACCCGATACAACTTGACATATTTGATTTATTTAACTTATATAGCCATATTGATCATGTGATACACAATATATTTAAAATTACAATATTATTCTTAAATGAGTGAGTCAACAACGGTATATACGATTTAATTACTAAATTGATGAATTCAAAATCTGGTGTCATGAGTTGTGATCCATATTGTTAGTCTATAAAATAAGCACCCCACCAATATTTTAATGGTGAGAAAGAATCTCAGTCCATATGAATTCTTATGCTTAAAATGAGATAATTCCTTATACAAGATCGACAAAGATCCCAAATTGTCGTTATATTAGAATAAAATAATTGTACTTAAGAGCTTATTATTTGTCACTCTCACCATTTTCTATAATAAAAACCTTGAAAAATGGTCACTCACCATTCTCTCTCTCCCAAATCAGTCACGCCCAAATCTAACTTCAGATTTTGTCTTGAAAAACTTGGCAACAGAACCAAATCCATCCCAAAATTCCAATTCTCACTACTATTATAAAACCCAACTCACTAATAGTAGTAATAAATTAATTTAGTGTATCATTTACTAATAATTTAGGATTAATTTAATGTTAGAATCTACCTAAAAACAAGACTCTTTCCATCAAAAAAAAAAAAAAGACTCAATGATGGTAGAATATATTGAAAACACCATTAATTTTGAACCCAAAATCCAAAGTCTTTGTTACTGCTTCTGCTGAAACGACAACCTTTTAATTGTTCAGAGAGTTCAGAGTGCATTATCCTATGAAACATCACTCTCACTCTCTCTCCATTTTTTTCTCAATGTAGAAACATTATCATATGCCAACTTTTGCCACTTTCTTTACTTGGTTACAAAACAAATTTCAACTTACTAAAATTTTCAATTTTCCCAACACAAACAAATTTGTTGGTTGAAATAAAATAGTGATCATACAGGGATAGGATGTCACAATTCAGTTATCTAATTCAAATCTTATTCGTAAGTAATCGTAAAGATGAAAATTCAAATTTTAGAGCGGATTGAACTACTAGGGTTTGGAAATGATTGAATCATATTTTAGAACAATATGCGTGAATTTAATCAATCAAGTAGCGGGTTTGTTGGGCCCGACATAAAATAGGTCGTGTCTATTTTATGAGGTATGGACGCGCAAATTGTGAATCAAATTTTTGGTGCCCACCAAGTTCAAATTCATATTACCGACTCTAGTTTGGAACCAACAATTCGAATTTCAAGTTAAAAAACATGAACCCGGACCGTGAAGGTTGCGAGTTGATGCAAATCTTGGGTCGGGTTGAATGTTTTATACATTAAAGATCAGAGAATTAGTGTGTTTTTTCCGCCAAAAAAATAATCAGGCTCTTTTGATGCGATCCAAGTTCGTAAAAATGCGAGTCAAATTTTGAGTTCCAACATATTCAAGTCCAAATGATAAGCCCTAACTAGTACTAGAAGTCCAAAAGAGAGTTGTAGTTGAGTAGAATCATATTTTTTTCCAAAGAGAAAAACTAAATTTTAGAGTCTCTTAAGAGATCAACACAATTTCTATTAATCCTTCACTATCTTCTTTCATCATCTTCAACATGACTTGCCTTAGCACACAATCAAAAGAACAAGAAAAGAACCAAAAAAAGAAAGAGAAAAAAAACTAAAACTTCTACATTAGAGGACTATTGAGAAGCCCATGCCAAGAAGGAGCAAACCCATTCCAGCTCTCTCTTCCTGAATCAACACTACCCATATTGCTGATGTTGATATTGATATTGTTGTTGTTGATGATGCTCTGATCATGATCATCTCCACTCATCTGCCATGGAAACCCCCACAACATGTTCCTGTTATTTTCTGAACCACCACCACCACTGCACATCTCTTGCTTCATTGTTGTCACTGTCACAGCAGTGGTTGTTGCTGTAGTACTAGCACTGCCCATCTCATGACCATATGTCATGCCCACCATTTCTCCACTATTGCCACCAGTACTATCCTGCTCACAAATCTGCCCAGCACCACCATAATTTCCATAGTACAGGCTATGGAAATTGCTGGGGTTCTGGCTCTGGCCGTCCAGGAAGCCGCACCTCAGAGCATCCAGGAATGGATGCTGTGGTGGTGGGTGGTTCGAAGGAGAACCGAGTATGGTGTTCATGGAGAACTGATCTTGCCCGTAGCTCAAGTGGGAGAGCGGGCTGTTCTGATTGGTTTGAATTGGGATGAGCGGGTTGTCTTGGGATCTTCTCGCTGATGAAGAACATGACGGTGATGAGGAGGAGGATGATCGTCTGTTCTTCCTGCAGCCTCCGCCGACAGGCACATTTCTGAGAGTGCCTCCTTTGGTCCAGTACCTTCTGCAGGACTTGCAGAAGTACCTGGGCTGGGAGAGGCTGTAGTTGTTGTAGTAGCAGAACTTGGTGTTTGTTGAGTCACATCTTGGGCACTTGAGAGCTTGCTCTGGGTGAGGTCTTGGTGGCTTCAATGGATCTTGTTGTGCTGCTTTTGAGCTCACCAACATGTTCTCCAATGTGTTTGAAGACATTTCCTGGAGAATTTATTCAAATTAATTAGTACAATTTGAAATATAAGATAAAAATGTCTTAACAATTTGCACACTTGATCTATTTGTTGAAACAATTAGTGAATTTGTAAGGCAGGTCTAGACAAGGTAAAGTAAAATTCATTTTCTAGGTCATGAAATATTAAATTCCATGTGAATTACATGAATCTAAACATAATAAAAAACAAAACAATTACAAAAGAAAACAAGACACATAGGGTCTTCTTTTTTTCTAAATTCATCCTTAACACATGATGTATATATAAAAAGAAGACCCTATGTCTTTGTGAGTTTATTGTTCAATAAACACACAAAGAAAGAAAACAAGAAGATAGAAAAACAAAAACAAAAACTAGAAAATTTGTGAGTAATAATTCAAGTGCTTCTTCTTGTAGTTACAAGCTCATGGCTATGATAATCAGAAAGTAAACAACAATTTACAAATCACAAACAAAGAAGATACAAAAACAAAGATCTTTTTGAAGCTAGACTCAAAATCAGCCACAAAGAAAGATCCATAAGAGGAAAAAGAAGATGAAAAAAACCCATGAAAGGGAAAAAAAGAGTAAAGCAAAAGAGAGAGTAAAGTAAATATTGCTAAACCAAAAATGGAAAAAGAGCCCATAGAATCATCATCAAGAACTCATGAATCAATCAATCAATCAGTCCTTTTAATTACCTGTTGTTGTTGTTCACATGAAGAATCCATAGATGCAACAATCAAAATTCAGTTGTTGAATCAATTTGGTTTGCTGTGAAGCTATGGAGATTGAGAGAAGAAGAGAGCAATTGTTGAAGAAGGAGGAGAGTGGAGTCATGCAAAGTGAGGAAATGAGACAAGGCTCGACCTCTATATATAAATAAAGCTACACAGACAGAGAGTGGAGAGAGAATATTATTTTTTTATAAAAATATTTTTATTGTTTATGTTTTATGGAGAGAGAGATTGAGGAGTGAAAATGATGACTTCCCGTACGGGATGATCGATGTTTTTGGCTTGCACGCAGAGAAACAAAGCTACCCAGAAAATAACTGGAAATTACCTCTAAATTATTTTTCTATTTTTTTTATTTATTTAATTGCAACGGATTCATATATCTTTTGGGTGGGACCCAGTTCCGCGTGAAATGTGACTATTTGGTGGGCCCTACCTTTCTCCACCACCTCTCGGTTCCTATTGCATAGTAGTAGACTAGTAGACCCCACCTAATTTCTCTTCTCCAAAATCCTCCATTTTCAATTCCTCGCCAAATAATCGCGATTTGGCTTCTCATGAACTAGGGTTGGTAATTATTTGGTGATTTGAATTTGAACTCGAATTTTGGTGCACTCTTGTATTTGATCTGTATTTTTATGAGTTTCGTATGCAAAATATTAGATTCAACCATTTCAAATCAGACGAATTTGAAGAGTGAAACTTGAATTTCGATTTGAAACTCGCAACATTTGTTTATTATCTAACATACACAAATTGATATGTTTTAACATGGGCATGAAAAATTTATCAAAACTTGAATTGCACGTAACAAGTTCCGTTTTCGGTCTTACAAATTTTGTAATTGTGTCGTAATGCATGCACAACATTTTTTTTTTTTTGTATCAACAAAAGTACTCATATATTGAAAAAGATCCCAAAACGAGAACAAGAGTACCGACACAAGAAAACAATTAACAAAAACATGAGAGGCTTGCCCGATTGGCGAGGACCAGACCTAAAGATTGAAAAAACTTTGATGAGGATTGGCTTGGTATCTGCTGGATTTGATGAGCAATTCACACAATAAAACTCTGGATCACAATGTCAACTGTTAGAGAAAAGAGACGATGTCATTTCAGGTGATGAGCATCAACACACTCAACACGTCTAACACGCGCACTTAAGAATATAAAATTTAAACAATGTGTTAGGTTGTGTCAAATGCATTAGCTCTAATGTTCATAATATATTGAGTCGTGTTCATATAAATCGTAGTGCATCAGTTACCGTGTTAAGTGTCATGCTTTTTTTTCTTCTTCCATGAAATATCGTATACATGTACAACACGATTATTATACACATCGTACAACATATAAACAATCTTTGACATAACACAGACACAAAAATCGACAGCTATGCACACAAGTGGAGTTACAAATATTTTTAGAAACCAAATTATACATACTACATCTATCCTACTTGCACCAAATGGCAAATACACGGTTTTTTATTTTTCTTTTTTATTTTTTTGAAGAAACTTGTCAACTTTATTAATCAGGCATGTTTGCAACTAACAATTTATCAATACCGAGCGGATCGTTACAACCAAGCCAACAATCTTGCCCCGACACTGACCCTGACAATCTAGTAACACGATGAGCAACTTTGTTTGCAAACCTATAGATAAACGAAAATTCTACATATGAGAATTGATCAGCAAGGTGAAACAAGATGGGAGCCGCCTAAAGACACTATTAAGCTTAATGTGGACGATGCACTTTTTGATCCGCTGGACCGAGCTGGCGGAGGCTGGGTTGTTCGAGACTGGAGAAGCCGTTGTTGGGGAGGTGGGAGGGTTGGTTGGCAAGGAAGGTTGGACCCATGCATGGCGGAGGCGATGACCATTCGGGAGGCACTATCTTGGGTAGCGCATAGAGGCTGGCCAAGGGTCATAGTCGAGACCGACGCCCAACTTGTTGTCTCGGCGTTGAAGTCCGGAGGAGAAGGTAACACCAATGCCTTTGAACTCGTTATCGAATATATTTTTTCTTTTTAAGTTCTCGAATATACACAATATTTGTGCGGAGAGAGATGGAGCACGCGTATAATATTGATGCGGATCATGAAAAACGACCTGACGTTACATCATGCAGGTGAGGTTGCATACACTGAATCCGTCTTGACTATTCTTCACTTACGTGAAAATATGTTTATTTTTCTTGTCAAGAGATTCACTTTGATCTGACGGTGTAGATTTGTGTAGGTGCATGTGTATGGGGTTGGTGATGAGTATGCAGTACGTGTACGTAGTACACGTAGTGGATTGTGGGACCCAACGCTGCGCTATGAATGATTGTGATTGAATTGAGTCGAGTTCGAGATGGAGCCTATTCTATAAGTTGATGTTTGTTGAAGGTTCTGGTCGAGTCCATGGTGGTCGGCCCACCCTACACCTCTGGGACCCATGGCGATGTTGATGCTGATGGCCACACTTTTATTTCTATTTTTTATTTTAGGTTAAAGACTCAATTTAGCTCTTGAATTTTAGTGTTTGACCATGAACTTATTTTTAATTCTAAATGGTTTCTGAATTTTCGTGTTTGGACTTAATTTAGTTTCTGAATTTTTGTTTGACCTAATTTAGTCTCAGGACTTTCAAATATTGACCCAAAATAGTCAATGAACTTTCAAATAATGACCCAAAATGGTTCTTGCCATTGGGACCAAATTAGGCTAATATTTGAAAGTTTAAGGACTATTTTGGGTCAAATGAAAGTTCAGTGACTAAATTGGGTCAAAATGTGAAAGTTCAGGGACCATTTTAGGTTAAAAAAAATTTAGGGACCAAATTTGGTCAAAATATGAAAGTTCAAGGACCATATCGGGTCTTTTACCTTCATTTTATTAGTAAATAAATATCACAATTAGTGTGTTAACAGTAGGTGAAAATTTCCTTAAAAAAAAAAAAAAAAAAATAGGTGAAGATATGAAATAATTGTACTGCGTTGATCCGAGATCAATACGGGATCAGCGGTAAAACTTTTTCTGTTAAATTTTAACGTAATTGTATTTTTTTGGGACTCAAATATAAAATCTTAAGTTAAACTGGAACAACTCCTCATCTGTTGGCTCACACGTTTGGTTGTTCACTTTAAGTTTCCAAAACAATTGTGCTAGTAAATTAGATGTTCTATGTGAAATAGAAATCTTTTGTATATTTTCTTACGGAAATGTTAATTACAGTAATATTAAGGACAAATTACATACTTACTAAGAACTTACCTTATATTGAACCAAATATCCGTAAACAAGTTGTTTGATTAATTGATTCACAAATTTCAAACATTCATAAGAACTTTCAACAATCATACTCTCTTCGTTGAAAAATAATTGTCATGAGTTGAATTTTTGTCATAAAACAAGTGTTTTGTGTCACTTGTTTAAAAGTTAGTCATACATTAATTGTCAAAATTAGTTATACATTAACAAATTCAATGTTAAGAACATATGCCCACTAGGTCAAAATGTAAATATATAAAACACTAACTAATTTCTTAAGTATTTCTTCAAATAGAAATGATAATACTTATTTTAAAATTAGGAGAGTAGTTGATTAAAATCTTAAGTGAAACAACAAAAGAAATAGTATTAGTTCTTGTCATCTTCAAAAACATCTTACGTGTACAGTCTCAAGCAATAATCACAGACGCGTAGAAACAATTTCTAACAACAAATAAAAAATTTCAACAATAGTAAATTAACAACAACTTCCACCAGCAACTACAAATAATAAATAACATAACTACTACTATGTAACTTAAAACAGTTGAATATAAAAAGAAAAAATATCACTGTATCGTAATGATAATACTCTCGTATGTTATATATAGTATAAACATATCGTATTTGTGTTAGTATTTCGGCACGACTATCCATTGTGTCATCTTTTTTGTCGAATCACATAACTCACAGTTCGTTTTTAACCCTTCACAAACACACAAATTGTTAGTTAACAACAATGCATTTATTGCATAAGAGTATAGGTAACCAACAATTCCAATAACCAAACATATTTTGCTGCGTTTTGATGACAAACACAGCCACACAGTGGTCCCTTCCCATATACGACCGGTCGCATTCACCCTCTAAAGTCGTATCATCGTAGTCACTCCATTATTTTCTCCGACCAGGACTCGCTCCGCATGCGAATTTACTTTTCTACCCTAAATTAGTCTTTGTCGTTACATATAGTCTCGGTGATCAATTAGGAGCTCCTAATACCCTTATTTGGAATTAAATAATAGTGATGATGATGGTGATAAAGCAAATGATGGGATGTGGATGTTTGCCTACTTGGATGGGTCGTGATCACATCACATCATGGCATGGCATGTGATTTTCACTCTAAAAAAAGCAAAACATATAGCAAACAAAACTATGGTTGTTCTCTCCAAATTCTATTCAACTGAGCTTTCATAGCTACAAGTAGCTATGGCATGATATCTTGGATCACATACCATTGCCTCTTTGTTTTCACCAATCACCATATGTTTTCTTGGCACACATGTTGTTTGTTTCTTGAGAAAATATCCATGAAATTTAGAATAAAACATATGCGAGAGAAGGGGTGATTGAATCACATCAAATATATCAATATAGATTCATTAGTCACAACAATGACGGATGTAGGAAGAGAAGTATGAGACAGTTGCCTCCACTGAAAAAAAATTCTTTTAAAATTTAACACATATTTTTATTGATTTTCATTTTTTTCTACTTTTTTTTTTGTAGATATACAAGAAAGGAAAAAACAACAAAAACTATGCTACGAGAGGTAAATACTCCTCTCATATCATCACATATCAAATCGGCTACGTCTGCCGAAACTCCCTCCTAAATATTCTACGAACCGCGATCAGAAATAGTAATATTGGTCATCGTATCACCAACGCGGTTGCTTTCTTTACAGTCATGGGATATGTGAAGGAGTTCTATGATATCCAAAGACAAGAGTTTCAATATGTCAGCCACTTGATTTCGGCCCCAAAATGATATCAACGATAGACTTGAAGTCCATACTAGCCTTAATTAACTTTCTTTCACATCCCCCGTTGATTGTCCGCATAAAAATGTTGACTTGCTTTCAATATGTCCATTTGTTTTAAATATTTTGTGTTTTGTACCTTTTAGTCATTAAGTAAATATTCTAAGTCCGCGTCTGCGGTAGACGATATATTAAAAATCACATGAAAATGTGAGTTTTGAATTACATCAAACATATTAGATAGTTATTATTTTAATTTTAGATACAATAAAAGCATGCAAAATTGTTTAACATTAATAATTAAATAAGCTCCAAGTCCAATCAAGTTGGCACCAAAATTCTTCAAAATATTATAATGATACCGTACAAGTTGGTTGCTTTTATGAAATGGTTTATATAAATAAAACAATAAATTATTAAATTATTAATATGTAGTTCTTCATGTCACATGGATAATGAAGAAACGTTGAACCCTAATATTGACCCCAAAGAACACACAATATCATAATATACATTGACAGCTTAATTTAATCATATTATTGATACTTTAATTATTGTGTCTTGTCGTTTAGCTGTCTCTTATCTGCATTATATGGTCTCTATTATCTATTCTGTATATTATATGGTTACGAGACCTTACTAAATTTAAATTATTGATTGGATTTGGAGCTAACGATTCTCATATTTGCCTATCATTTTAAAGGAAACCTTAAAGGAAAAAATTAAAATAAACAAATTCCAATCCACATGCAGTCCATAATTGTACGAAGAATCAATCAAATAGGTATCATCATGATCAACGAGCTAACATCCACAACCTAATTCACTTTATTTGTTAATTAAAAAGACAATTTTATATACAACTCATTTGGAATAAAATTATATTAGAATATTCTTACCTAACAAAAATTATTTAAAATGAAATTTGATTTAATTTATGTGTTATCAAATTACATATTTTTATTGAGTTCGCATATCTGAAATGAAAAAATGTTATTACTTATATTGTATGTGCTATTACTACTCTCTTACCGAGTAATTTCGACATAGTGTATTTAACAATTGTGTCAATTTTTAAGGAATTTTTTATGCTTACTTGGTTTGCTATTTCTTTTTTATTTATTCAACTTTTGCAATAATTAAGATTGGACTACACTAATAATCGGGTACAAAATATAAATGATCGAATATATGAATAATTATTTTATTATATAAATATTATTTAATAATTTTGCGTAGAGGAACAAATTTGGGTCCATTCCTTGTTATAATCAAGTTTAGAATGGTTTTAAAAATAAAAAAAAAGTTTAGGTTGATGTTGAAATGTTAATAAATATCTAACAAAAATTCAATGTGTAGCTGTCATGATCTGATAAAAGTTGAAAATAGTAGCAATAAGCAAACAATCATTGTTCCCACTACAATCTTAATCTTTTTTTTTTTTGAATAGCTACAATCTCAATCTCTGTCCTTGTAATTGGTTTCAAATTTATTTAATGTATACAATATAATATCACTACTTGGAACCGAATATTAGTGTTTAACAGATCATAATGGAGTTGAGCAAACATAAATATTTTTAAAAAATATGAATCGAATACATTATGGTTTAAAATCTAAAAACTATACCCAATTAAATAGAAGAAAAAAAATACTGGGTTTAAAATTAGAATTTATGATGGATCGTCAAACAGAATTCAGAACTGAGAATCAAAGAGAGACAGATAGTAAGAGCAGCGCACTACAGATTGTTGTGAGGCAAAGAATATTTGGTGGGTCCATATTGGTCAGTCAAGTTGGTTGACTGGTCAACAATAATATAAATCAGTCAAGATAAAAAAATAAATAAATAAAAACGGTAGTCACATTCACATACATGTCTCAGAAAAATAAATAATAAAAAAAGAAGTGAAAGTGAGGATATAGGTAGGAAAATGTGCCCGACAGTGGTTTCATTGGTATTAGCATCTTCTTCTTCTTCCTCGAATCTGCTGTTTAATTCCCAACTCACATATACTACTATAATTCTTCACTCTTGTTGTTTCTGTACATATTGATCAGTCTATTTTATGTTTGTTCATATGTTGGTGTCTCTGTACATTACAACAACAAACAGTGCTTTCCGTGAATCAGATTCTGATTATGCTTCTTTAGAAACTCGTTCATATACGTTCAGAAGATAAAATAACGCGTCTACAAATTTTTACAAGAGCGTATAAAAAATAAAGTTCACAATTTAGATTCAAACTTGAAGGGGGCACTTGACATCTTATTTCAATCTTGGTTATGACCGGATTGGATACACTAGCAAAAATCAATAAATTTTATACCTTCAACCTTAACCTTATCTGACTATAACCCGACCAACTAAAGATCGTATAGAGTCGGATAGGGTTAGCGTTAAACAACTCAAACCCAACCCTAATTTGTGCTAGCTCTAATAAGAAACAACAAGTGGACCATAAAGAAGTAGACGTTTTGTTGTAAACTATCTCCACTTTTAAATAAATGTGTTGATGTTTATTTTTCTAAAATTACAAAACGTTAATAAGTGTGAGACATTTACTATTGTATATTTTTATGAATGTGAGTTGTAAGACATTTAAAAGATGTCAATTCATTATAGATACACTATCGACGATTCATGTGTAAATAACTTATTAATATAGACAAGACATTCATTTTAGATAAAACGTAAGAAAGGCATAACACTTATTTTAACAACCCGAGAAACTTGAGAAAAATTCAAGTGCCTTAAATCACTTTGCGTGATGGATTTTTGTTAGAAAAAAGTATAATTTAACTAACTTATTCTTAAAAATATGACGTTACGTATGTAACAACATTTTGTTTTAATCCGAACCCAATATGTACGTCATGAATAGTTGAAACAACTGATAACTGATACAATTAGATACAAGCACACATTCCGTGGTGATGTTATTTTTTTTAAGCTACCAATAATCCTTCCATGAACAACTAAAATTTTACCGAAATTCCCCTTTTCTTTTTTTTTTTATATTATAATTATAAAGAGTAAAATGTATATCAGTTAGCTGATATAAAGTTAAATCAATTGCAACTTAACCAAGCCAATAAGATGATGTTACCTTGTTTAAAATCACTTATATCCACTTATGTGAATTTGTGGAAGCGGAGCGGCCCGTCCGAATTTATAATTTTAGATTAGATATCATCACTTTATTAATTTAACTGATATAATTTATATCAATCAACTGATATACATATCTTATTATAAAACTATTGAGATTATTCATTTAAGCACGATTGATATTTCAAGTTTGGAGAGCGGGACGAGGAGAAACCAAAACCGCTCCGAGGACTGAGAATCATAGGCGGCACGACAAGACAAGAGCCCAGTGATTGGTCGGTGGGTTTGTGGGCCCCACCAACTGTGATACCAGATGTCTGTGTCCGACACGTGTCACCCAAAATGCGGCTACGAGACGAATATTTCAGATTACGAGGTAAGTAACCCATTCCTTGACATAGATTGAGCCGTTGAGCCATCAAGCCGTATCTTTTTTATCGGCTCGGCTCGGCTCAGTGGTTCTTGACTAGGTGGGTCCCACTTTCTCTGCCTTGTGAAGCAAAGGATAATCCGTTACACACTGTTTCGTTAAATAGTTACTTAATTGCCGAAATATGGGGCTATTTGGACACGTGGGACAAAAAATGATGGACAGGCTCGGGAGTTGTGCAGTAGCGCTACGTCATTGGTGGGGGTTTGGTAACGGATTTGGTTTTGTCCTGTTCGAGGATAAACCGGGACAAAGACTTTGCTGTGACTGTTTTGGTTAAGACTCTGCAGCTAAACTCCAAATCCGGTGTTTGGTAACGCGTGAAATTGGTGTTTGCTAGTTCGTGATCGGAGCAACAAACATAACGGCTTGACCATTTTTGGTCTCTTTCTTCTCTATTTTAAACACTTTTATGTTTCTCATTTTTCATTGGATTCTTTCGTATGGGAATTTGCCTAGAAAAATAAATAAAATAAGATTTTGTTTTTGTTTTAAGGGCATGCAAAACATGAACTATAAATACCAATGAGTCAACTTCTTCCAAGAATTAGACCGTCCACAATGAATTAATCTTTATTACCGCAAATTTTATCCTTCAATTCTTCGACTTGTAAAACGGATGTTTGTACTGTCACCCGTATGTTTCATTTAACGGTAATGAACAATATATAATATACATCACGTTAATTATATTTTATGCACGTTATTATAATCTATTATAGTGAGTTAAGGGAGTTAGTGTATCGTATCGAGAAATAAATTGTATGAAATCTTGAACCTCGCATCGACATAAAATATTCAACTAGTATGGTGAGTCATTGATTGAACATATACATCAACTTTGTTTTATTTCTTGTGGAAAATATCTTAGCACACAAATATCGATATAAACCTCTTATTTTGCATGGTGCTTGTTGGGTTGTCACACAATAAATATGTGACGAATTGAGAGATTGTTTATTAAATTATTTTGAGAAAAATACTCGTATCTTGAATTGATTTTTCAAGTGAGAAATTGCAATAACATCCAACAATGTCATCAATTACACATCACCAAACAATATTTAGAAATAAGAATACTTAGTATAGGTGAAGAATTGTATTACAAATTTCACTTAATCCGTATAATTAAATGAGTCTATACATCATAAATTCGTACAATTTAAAGCTCGAAATGACACGTGTGAAATGCCGCAAAGACAAGGCAGTGTAGTAAGTTATGTCCAATTTGCATGATATGAGAGTATTTCTATTGAGATTTTTTAACTATTTGTTTTGTTTTGAATTGATTTTCAAAATAATTTTTGTTCAAATTTTGTTCTCCAACTGTGGTATTTTGTTTTGAATTGGTCTCATTCATAATAATTTTGTTAAATAGGCCAATGCGATTTATTTATTTATTTTAATTTTTGTATATAATTTTTTGTTGTTGCCGTTGTAACCGTGAATCTTAAGTTAGTTTAATTTTCAGATGAGATAGTTTTGGAACAAATGTTTAGAACTAATTGACTAAATTGATGTTGCGACCACGTCTCTTAATTATATAATTTTGTTCAAAATTGGTCAATTATATAATTAGTTAGTACAAATTGTACCAATTAACAATAAAATAGTATAAATGGAGCCAAATTGGAACAATATAAATAGTTTAAAAATCAAATTAAAACAAAAATTAATTCGGACCAAAAATAAAATATTTTCCAATTATTATCGAGTGGACATTTTATAAAATAAAATAAAATAAAGGATCACGACGTCGTACCGTTGTGGATAACCCAAACAGAACTACAGTGGCATGAACTGATAGGGCCCTTTGGCGTTTTGTTGAGTCCAGCTCATGCTGGCCCACTTGTTGATTGGACACGTGCAGCCCATGTGCACGGGTTGGTCCAATTGTAAACCACTACCTAAGATATTTTCTGTTAATTACTTCCT
>JAYMTK010002172.1:0-14436 GCA_036897405.1 Pelargonium myrrhifolium | reverse complement strand
CCGAGGGAACATTGCCGAGTTCCTATGTTGAAGCATGCCCTGCCTCTCTACTACCGCTTTGTTTAATGTGGTTGTTTTGGGTCATGGGACCAATTCAGGGAATATGCTCATCCCTGGTCCGTGGTCTTTGGGACCATGTTCTGCTGGGACTGGGACCTTATACTCGGGTCCCAGGCATCTGTGACCTTATACTCGGGTTCCAGGCATTTGTGACCTTATACTCGGGTCCCAGGCCTTCTTGTCTGGCCTGCCACGTGGACGTCTCGGAATGGTTCATGGGCGTAGCTGTTTTTATGTAGCATCATATGGTTAATGAGCAAATACCCGGACTTATTATTGTATAATTGCCTGACTCTTAATTAATTTAGAGTAGATAATCACATCGTTTCTTATTTGAGATTTATAATTTTCATTCTAATGAAAATGAAAATGGGGATGCTTTTTTTACCGCTTTTCCAATTGGGTTAGAGACCGATAGACTATTCCCTGCCTTAACCCAAGCATATTATATGTATTAACATATAAATATTTTTTGCAATTCTAATAATATTACCGAATATATATCATATATCGTTATAAGGGTCATTTGATTTAATATGTAACACGCTCTTTACTTTGAATAATTGATAATTTTTTACGTTTCACGTATGAAATGCAAAATTGAATTTTTTTTTTTTTTTGATATAATTATGCTTTTACGAACTTGCACAATAAATGATTTATATCTTCTTATTATGTGGTGTAATTTTAAAAAATGAATTATAATTTTTTAATTAAAAAATATAGCGGGGCTCTATGAAAAACATAGACCCAACAGGGAAGATTATGGGGGTCGGAGTGGGAGGAAGGAGAACAGACAGGGAATGCAAAATCCACCTTCACATTGCTTCGTTGTCATTCCTAATTATTGACTCTTAACTCGCAGTTGACATCTTTCTTAATATCTTTCCTCTTACCATTACTTCTCATGCTAAGTATTTGACTAAAATAGTTAGGTAATGCTTGGTACACAGTAATACAATGAACACGTTAGGCAATATTAGGTGCGCATAAATGAAATGGTATGTTAGCTAATGTTAGGTGTACATAAATAAAATTAGTAATTGTTAGAACGCATGTTCAGAAGCAACAAATACGTGACATAATAATAGTTTCATTTCAAAACTTCATTTTAAGACCAAGGCATGTTGAGTAAAGCAGTTTAAGCGTTTAGGATTTCTTTTGAGATCTCGTGTTTGAGCCTCCTTACCGACGGTATGAAGTGAGATTTAGAGTTTATACAGGAGAACTACCCCTATTGTGTAATTCAACTGATAAAAAGACTACATTTTAAGATAAATTAGAATTATCATTCTTGCAAACATAAGAACATAATAAACAGGTTGAAATGAGGTTTGCAACCATTTCCAAAAATAGCCTAAGCACCTTACAGACAAGATTGCTTGATATAAAAAATAAAATGAAAATTATCAAACAACATCAAATGGAATTGAACACTATTCTGTAATGTTACATCCTTAATCCATACATGACAGACACATTGAAGTTAAACATTTGTAGATACATGTATGCTTGTCAACAACAAAAACATTAAATGTCTAAACTAAAGCTATAAGCTATAAGCTAAAGCTAATTGGGTGGCAAAAAGTGCACCCTAGCAAGCACATATTCTTTTCCAGCTATCCAAACACCAGTTTGTGACCATTGCACATCCTCCCAATCTATATTTTCTTCCAATACCTGCTCAACCAAACCGAATCGAATCATTCAGATACTACTCCAATAATCTAATTATTAAGTCAAATCCGCAAAAGATGAATTACCTCCACATATTCTTGGGGTAGTGGTACGCCAAGTGAGCGCATCACTTTCTGGGGAAGCGGCTTCTTACAACGAGACCACCGGAACACGTCAATCATAATGTTTTCGCTCTCATTTCTTTCACCATTTGTTGAATGGTGGTTTTGAAACTTCTCGCCCTCTGCTTCATGCACCTGAGATGCTGGTGTCGCTTTCACCACCTTCTCTCCAGTAAAACACAGCTCATACCTAACACTCCAAACGTCAACAAATATATGCATATAAGATGGAAGAATATCAACAATATTCAGAATCGAGAACAATGTAATAGTGATGTTTGTAATCTATCAGACTTCACCCGAATCCCTCACGATTATCTTTCATGTAAAATAGGCACTTCAACGATAAAATCAATACCTGGACGAATGTGTTTCCAAGTATAAAACTTCTCCCTTCTTCAACCGCGCAGATGTATAAAGTGGTTTTTTCAGACCCTTGTCAGCCACAATGCTGATACTGTACTTGGTCCTACAGAAAATTGTAAGCATGGAAGTGTGATGAGTGCATCAATGAGTTGCAATAGAATTCCTAGTCTAAGCAAGAAACCTCCTTTCCAGTAGATACATATGTATATCCCCCAGAGATGCAAAATATGAAGATAAAATGTAGGAATATTCTCAAAAAGAAGATGAACATACCAAGGCTCATTGCAGAGATTGTACTGAATAGTAACTTCGCGTATAAATCTTTGCTGTCGTAATGCATTCTAGAGAGAGAGAGAGAGAGAAGGGTTAGGCAATACACATATACATGTGAAGAAAGAGCCAAAGGAAAAATCATTCTACAAGAACTATAAGGTAAATTATACACGAACACAGAAATTCTATTGATTGTGAAACCTCTACACCCCTTTCTGAATTGTCAACCACATAAATGCAGGAAATGCCAATCACCACATAATGAAAGTGAAGGGGGGCAAATAGCTGTCAACTCATCATATGTCCATAACTAGATTACAACTCTTTTAAACATAGTTTTCTTTCTTGGCTGAGTAAATTAACAAACTCAACTTATCCTCGCATTTGAAAAAATCTTGTCAGACTATTCTGTGTCCCCAGACAAATATAAGCATATTTCCACATTGCATAATACTTGTCATACATGATATATTTCGACAGGACAAATCTCATTTCCAAAATAAGAATAATAACCGTTTCCTCTTCTCATCACCTCAAACATGCCAAATAAAGACATGGATAGAGAAAAAAAATGCAAAAGGTTAAAAATAAGAATACAAGTCAAAAGATCAGTTTAATAGAAGCCAGGTAATACCGAAGCTGCAGCCCTTGTAGTCATAGTCCGCTCAACAGCTACTGGAGCAAGAGTAGGCTCCACTGCTGATGTATGTGTGAGACACGGCTCAAGATCTATTGATCCACCTCCTTTCTGAAATATCAGTAATAATAGTAATAATCAAGAATCATCATATCGGTGTGAACCTAACAACAAGATCATAGTAATTCTCTGACTCCGTAAATCCAGAACTTTGACCACATGCATACAATCACTATGTTTACCTAGAGCGCCGGCAAAAAGAGTTCATAAAAGGAAAAATAATAGAGACAGGAGATAATCACCTTGACAATACAGCAACGCTCTACGCGATAACTACAACCAATAGCTGCTCCCCAGGCACGAGAACGGACATTGTTTCTCAAAGTGGAGATGTAACCTAATACAAATAATGGCGCGTAAGGGAATATGACTTGTAACAAAATAACCCCACTGATAGAAGTAGAAGTGACAGGAAAGGGAATATAATCATGAGAAACTGAGAGCCTGATACATTGACAGAAGTATATGCTTCATTTGTTTGAGAGCCTGATACATTGACAGAAGTATATGCTTCATTTGTTTTACCTGCTTACAATGGTAAGTGTAGTCTAAATACAACTTTGAATAAAACATTGCCTCCTTTTCCAAAAAAAAAAAAAAATTGGTGCATAACTTCTTAACTAATGGAAGGTAAGCAATAACAAGTCTAAAATTAGCAAGGTAAACAATTCAAGAACTTCTGTTGTATTTAATTAACCAAAAGTGAGCAGTGTCATACTTTTTGCAGACACATTCACTTCCAGAATGACAAGGCTTCAATCAAGAGCTGCCATAACACATACTGTACTGCATAAGTCAGCTTTTGATATTGTTCAAGAACATAAATATACAGTGCTTTTAGAACACTATCTCCCAGGAAACCAAAACTCATGCCTGGTTAAAAGTGTGTAAGACCTTGATCTCCAATACTGATCATATTTCCAAACTTTTATGTTCAATCAAGATAATGATATTGTTTTCTTATCTTCAGATAAAAATGAAGGTAAGAATGCTACCCAGTCATGCCAAAAGAGATCCATGTATATGGAGATTGGAATCTACATATGGCAATGAATTACACTCACTTGGTCACAGAAACAGTTGCAGTGACAGCCTACGTGTATAGTACACCTAAAATAAAGATAGTATTGAATGTGAACTTACAATCTTGAGGGGGTAGTACTCTAATGGTAGCACGCAGCTCCTGGATAGCTGGAGGGGGAGGGGAAGCTGTGGGGCGGCAATAACCTGTGTGCATGAGAACTGGAAGACAATTGGAGTATCAATATCTGTTCTTCTTATAACACTGAATTCATATTACTTTACAGACCCAATATAAACTAAAGGCTTCATAATGACACTGCATACCAGCAACAAGATCAGAGTCATCTGTGTATATATCTGTCCCCCATAACTGGCCACCTCTAACCTGCAGATAATTAACTTATTGAATTCACATAAGAATGCGCCATAAATTGCAGGTCCTATCAACAATTAATCAAAGGTACTTTAGTATGAATAAGTTGAAAATGCAAGCAAAAATGTTTTACCTACTTTATTGTCTATCAAGATAACAAAAGCTCTTTGAAACAATTTACCTTCAACAGTCAATGAGCATGCATGACTCTCGATAAACAAAAGAATCAAGAATACATAGTCAAATACGGGGAATACTTTTGTTCTATATGAACATGCATGTCTTCACATATTGAGATAAAAAGATAAGAAAATGTTTGCATTCATCAAAACATAATAAACATGGATATCAAGTTTCATTCCTATGATAGAACCAAAAAAGGTGGTAACTGTTAAGATGATGACTTTTGACATCTAATGATGAGTATATCACTCTCTTAAAAATAAATTATGTTATTTATAAACTACACCTAAGAATCAGAAAGTGGCATATCCACATATGAGAGAAAATCTGTCATAAGAAAAGAAAAAAAATGCGACTAGGCAAGACTTGAACGAAGATATTGCAGGCTGGCTTCACATACATCCGATAGTTTTCACCAGATGCAAGTTATAGACCGAAGATAAGTTGCACAATTTCCTAGAGTTCAATAACATATGGGAATCAAGACCTCCTTGGGGTTTAACAATGCCACTACCTCAGATAAAGCCCACAGGAAAATTTTAAGAGAAAAAAATCTTGCTTATACCAAGTTCATCAAGACTACAAGATGTAGTGTAATAATAATTAACAAAAAAATCTTATCAGTTTCATAAAATGATAAATTGTTCGGTCTTACTTGGCGATTTGTAGCAGTAACATGCTCCGCTGGTATACGAATTTCAAGGGTAGGGCCACAGTGAGAGCTTTCACCATTTTTATCAGCTTGAGACGAGTCATATTCCTTCCACAACTTTATCAATTCTTGCATGCATTCACCAACCTTGTAAACAACAGAGGATACTTCCGGTTTACCTGAAACACCAGCAACTTAGGACACGATTTACCAAGTTTAGATATTATCATTGACCTACACAATAAGTTCAATCATTTACAAGAGCCAATAAGTTTGGATACTACTTAGCAAGCTTTTTAAAGATTCATGGCATAAAAGGAGTCAACAATCTGATGGGACAGAGAACTAATACCACCTCCATAGTGTCATTTTAGAGTTTTCACACAAAATAAGAAGTCATATAAAATGACATAATTAACATGATTTAATTGTGTGTGCTCATTAATTACTAGTACTAATAAATGCTACATCTGAGAAGGATGAAATGGAATTATTGGAAAGTTATACGCATTTATTTCTAGAACAAAAGGAAAATTATGACACTTGTTTTAAAATGGAGGTAGTATATAACTGTTTCTAGAACAAAAGGAAAGATGGCAAAGCCAAAACTGCCAACTAGTTGGGATGGATAGTACAAATCCATTTCCCAAAACCCTTAAAGCCAGTATCTCCATTTAGTTCTTTGGCCACAAGCCTTTCAAAATCTCAGCTCACTCATTTCAAGTATTACCCTTTGCACTAATTATCCCTTTTAGTGGATTGGATCGCAATCCTGTCTGGCAGCATGCAATCTGTATCATGCCACCAAGGCATAACAGACGTTGACTGCAGGTTAATAAGTGTAAGATAAAATAATCTTCCAGCTCAATAGGATGCAGTGCAAAATCTTACCTTGCGATCTGCAGAAGAAAGAAAGCAAGGATCAGATTAATGCCAAGGATAGAACTCAATCAAGCAAGAAAACTGCAAACGTATTAACTAGTACATTAAACATAGTTCAAATATTATCATATATAGCTCACAAATGGTTCATGAATTTAGAATAAAACAAGTGTAATATTACAAAGAAGGAAACAGGAAATCTAGAAGGAGAATATAACATAAAAGACAACTTAATTCAAGACGGTAATTGGTGCCAGAAAAGTATTTATCTTTAAAGCAAAAGATTTTGGCATCAAAGTATTCAAAGGGAATGAAAAAAAATAAACTTACGTAATAAATTGGGGGCTCGAGTGCTAAAATGTAAGGGTTAAGTACAAAAGAAGATGAAAAAAATATCTTCAACTACCAAGCATACCCATACAATTTCAGAGGTAACTGAACAAGGGAAGACAGGTAAAACACATAAATATAACAGAGTTATGATCAGATAGAGGCCAAATAAACCCATCATGTAACTATGATCCAAATCCAAGATACTAAATAGACCCAAAATATAACTCTCCAACAAACAAAATGAACATTTAAATAAAAAGATGTCAACACATTTATTTTTCACTTTTGAATTTCCTTTTTAGACAGCAATTGGCATAAAAACTGCAGAGAGTGCAAGATTTCCTTAAAAATTAATTCTGACTCTCACATCATAAGCCTAATCACTGATCTAAGCATTAAACGGAAGATCCTAAACCGGGAGAACACCAATACAACATTTACCCCTTCTCTATACAAAAACACATCTATAGTAAATTATTAATTATATGGGTCTTCTCTACACCACAGTAACAGAAAGATATATGGGGAGAATCTTGCATCAAGGGGAATTTCAACGAATAATAACTCCTGACGACGTCTTACTTTCCAACAAAAGTGCCATGAACTTCTTATTCATAGACAATCTCCAATCAATTATGTCCACATTGAAAATAGATGACTGAACCAAATAAACCAGAAGCTGCATTCTCAAGTATCCAAAATTCCATTACCTTCCAAGTTCCGATACATCATAATTGGAAATTAATGGAGGGAAGGATCCCTAGGTCTGATAAGTTGTTCCGTTTAAGAAAATAGATTAGAAGAAATGCCCATGATTTAACTTTGACAATTGATGCAGCAAATATCCTCTAAAATAACAAGAAAAGTTATATCAACCGACATAATTATTTTTAATATAGAAGCCCAATCAGATATTTGACAAGCAACAATCAATTTCATTGGTGGATTTACCATTTATGCTTACTTATACTCCTCAAAGGATACAATTATGTGGTGTTAAGCAAAAATGTAAAGAAGGGAAAAAATGACCAGTGAACATAAAGATGGACAATGAATGAACATGATACTAGACTTTAAAATAGCTAATTTCCACATGATTGACTTATCAAGAAAAAAGGACAACAATCTAGGGCATAAGCTTACACAATGCATGCAGAATTAACAACATGGATGTTTACTCGCAATTAGGTCAGCTTTTTGAGAGAGAGAGAGAGAGAGTAGGATATACCCTTCATTATCCTGAGCACGGGACCTAAATCGAGGCTCGCGATTCATCACTTGGGGGCTGCCTCTTGGCCGAAGCATCCTCTTGCGCTGCTGAACTCCATGATTAAAAACTTCTCTTTCCCTATCTATAGCCCCTTCACCATCTACACATCCATCCTCTGGATCTTTGTCGTAGAATCTACTGCGCTTTTCAGATCTATCTCCTTCTACATCAGCATCTCTTTCTTTTCTCCTGTCCTTAACTTCCCTATCAATATTTTTTGACCCATCATACTCTTTCTGTTTTTTAAGCTCCACTGTGGGGGTCTCTTGCTCGGGAACTCTGATGGATCCATCCCCAGTTTCCTTGTCACCAATAAAACCCTCTTTATCTACTGCATTCCATGAATCTCTCTTAGCATAGTCTTTTTCCCTTTCTTTAACTCTTTCCTTCTCTTTTGAGGTTTCCTTTTTCTCCCTCTCCCATCTATCTGCTTCTCTTTCTTCTCTTGCTAATTCTTTAAATTCACTGTTGCTATTACCCACTTGAATGCTCCTACGATCAGTTCTATCCTTCTCTCTCTCTACCCAATCCCGATGCTTAACATCCTTCCGTTTCCTATCCTTCTCTTTAGATTTATCCTCACCCTTTGTATCAACTTTGTTCTCACCAACAGTCTCATGTGCTTCTGTGTAGTCCCTCTCTTCAGTAGTTGCACCTTCCTTTCCAACTTCAGCTGGGACTTGCAAATTACTGCGCGAAATATGCCAGGACTCTGGTGCTTCAGAGTATCTTTTTCCCCTATGGTACTCTTTTGGTTCTTTCCAATTCAGATGGCTACTTGCTGCACCATAACCATCTTTGTCTATCTTCAAGTCACCCTTTGGATCATTATAAGTATCCCTATCATATTTCATTTCTTTAGGGTCATCCCCTCTTGTTTCGTATCTAATGTCTTTTTCACCTTTTGCAATTTGAGAATCTCTTTTCGCATCAACATGCAACAACTCCTTTGCTTCAATCTTGGTGTCTCGATTTTCAATCCTGATATCTCTATTGTCTTTGGAATCCCTAGATTCCAGCCTATTCTCAGAAGAAGCAGAATGATCTACATGCATGTCACTAGAAGACGATGGCATTCGATACACTGAATGCATAGGGGATCTTCTATCTGCATCGCGAGATTCAGTTCGGGGAATTTTAGCAATCCGTGCATCCTGACCCAACTCATAGGGGGAATGGTACTCGTTTGAAACTGCTGCCGACAACTTGGGATATACACCCAAATCTTCATGTGGGTATTTTGAACCCTCTTCATGTGACCTCTTCGGAGCACCACTCATGGTAAAACTCCAGTATAATTATACAGTTCAGCTTGTAGCCAAGAGAAAAACAATGCCTCTATACAGTCAAGAAACAAACAGCAAATGTGTCTTTTTTTTCTTTTCTTTTCTGTTGATTTAAAATGATAACCTGCAAGATCAAGGGGAAAGATTCAGAATTTGAAAGCTAGTAAAGAACTGATTTTTTTTTTTTCATTTTCTATTTTGTAGTTAAAATGAGGATGTGAAGTACGAGTAAGAGATGAATAACAAAAAAAGAAATTTAAAGCAAAAGGGAAACCACTAACTTAGTAGTTTTATCATTTGGAACAAAAGACAAATGGTATTAAAGTTAATAGTCCGGAATAACCACCCGTTTTTTTCGGCTAAAATGCATTTAAATTTTTTCCAAAACTATTTTTTCATTCGGCCCTATTGGAAACTAGAAACTCAAGTTAGCGAATCAACCAACTTACTAGTTATAAGAAAAACCAGATTCACTCCCAAAATAAACCACTTCATCGAAATTTGATAATCAAAATGAAAAACTGAACAATATCCAAGAAACCCACATACCCAAACCAGAGAGAGGAAAATCAAAACTTTGTACTAAAAAAAGTTACAAATTTAACAAATCTAAATAGCAGAACTATTTGAAAAGTAGAAAAAAATGATTCAGATACAAGAAGGGTAAGATGACAAAAATAGTGTGAAGAACAGTAGGAGAAAACTTGAATAGTTTAATTAGCAATGTGAATCGAACTCCGATCAGATGATGGAGGAAGTTGAGGCTGGGGAACTGGAGGAGGGCGATGGAGCAGGAGCAAAATTTGTGGCGATGGATTTGTTGAAATTGAAGACAGAGTAGAGCATGAGAGAGAGGCAAAGAGAGATGAGAAAAAATTGAGGCTAGGGTTACTGATAAACCAGAAAAGGAAAAAAAAAAAAAAAAAAAGACATAGCAACCAGAAATTCCATCAAACCCAAGAACAGCAACCATTTCAGTCCATCATCGGAAACAAAACCGAAACATCTATCCAATAACAACAATTCAAATCACAGAAGAAACAGTCATGCAGCATTTACGATAGAATTCAATTCCTTTTTCTCACAAACAATTTACATCAAATTGATCAGATCTTCGAATACAAAAACCTAAAATGAATCAATTACAACGAAATTGAGAGGCGAAGGAGTGAATAATTGGGGAAGTACCTCAAAGGTGGTGGAGGGATTGGTGGTTGATTGTTGTTGTGCGAGTCTCAAGAGACATCAGACATGAAGGAAGCGAAGCCGCAGGACGAGAACAATGGAAAATAAAACTCAACTGTGTGTTGTGTGTATGTAATATGTTGGTGTATCGTATCAGAAGCGTATGATGTGTGGGCCCCACCGTCTTGTCATGGTTCTTTGTTCGAATCTAACGGTGCGTATGAGATATGGCTTGAAGGATGGCCCCATCAGAACTTAAGGCCCATTAGTCGTATCCAATAAGAAGATTGGGCCCAAAGATTGTTCAGAATCCAGCAGGTGCTGTGGTGGGTGGGCCAGGGTAAGGAGCATGTCCAAGTAGGGATGGCATCGGAGAGCCGGCAAAATGGACCCGTACCCGCGGGTACCCGCCACCCGACCCTATAAATGTCGGGTTCGAGTTTGATTTTTTCAATCTTAAAAAATCGGGTCGGGTTGGGTAATAGTGTACAATTTTCGGGTCGGTAAAACCCGATTTTTGACCTTAACCCGACCAACCCAAACATCTTATAAGGTCGGGTTAGGGATAAGGTATTTTCAACCCTAGCCCGACCGGATCCTACTTTTTTCCACCTCTGATTGTGATCCCTGTCCACGCCCCATTCTCCAATCCTATGCCCCGTTTTTCGTTCGAAGATCTTTTTTCCGACCCGTTTGGAGACATGGATTCTTCGTAACTCGTTCCATGTTTTCAAATTTTATGTTATTTAATATATAAAAATTCTTTAAAAGACTATAATTTTTTACTCGTTGAAAAATATTAAAATATTAGTCACATTTGATATGAAAATATTATTTATTAGTACATGGCTTTTAGAACTGACCAAAAATTAACTTTATTCATATTTAAGTATTAAAATATAAATAAAATATTATTTATATAATTTAATTAATATATCTTGTAGGGGCGGGCGGGTTGTGAATACCAGTCCCTGCTCCGTGTTCTGTTTAGGTCGGCAGCATCGGGTCCTGTCGGTTTCGGGTTAGACTGTCATCCCTATGTCCAAGAGGGCATGAAATGCACTACACTCATTTGTCTTCCATGAGTTTGAAATAAAGTTGACATTTTAGATTTTGGGTCTTGATTTGAAAATGTTCAATTTGAACTCAACTACAAGATAGTGCGAGTTTCAGAATTTACACGCACAATGTGTGGATTTCATGCAAATTTATCTTGCCAAATCCGTAAATTTGTAAATTTTCTAGAACTTGATCCAAAAATTTATCATATCCATTTTTACGTGATTCAAATCCGCAAATTTAACGTCGTTGAAGGTGACCCAAAGGCCAATCATGCGGACATTTGTACATGTACTTTTATTGACTCTTGATATGGAGGAAATCTAACTCTGAGCTCTCTGCAACAACATCAACATCTCGAGCGATCTCGGACTTGACAAAGACCCCCTAGATCTCTAGCAACATTTGACATCGATTATGATTTTTTTTTTAATTGTACTTATTGCCCATGAAGCATGCTCGCTAATTAAAAACAACCAACAACTCTTACTATAGTCACATTATTCATCATCTGGTGGTCTCATGTTCGAGTCTCGATTGTAACACTTGCTTATTAAGAAAAGTGTATAGTCGCATCCAACTACACGAGGAGGAAATCAAGATTCTAGCATTTGGGATTATAGTCTCACGAGTACAGAATAAGGATGACTATTTAATCTTAAAGCGCGTTAGAAAAGTTCAATACAAAAAATAAAAGATCAAGCATCAATTTGTAAAGCTCTTAAGCACTTAAGTGCATATGCTCTTAGATCAAGCACTATTTTAAAAAGTTCTAATTCATTTGCAAATCGAATTTATCAAGTAGTCCCATATAAGTAGGGCACGAGCTTTTACGTGAGAACCTATTGAGTAGAGCGGGGATTGGTTGTAATTGCGGTAGAATATAGATTAAGAATAATGAAAATGAATATTAAATTATCGTTGTGAAGTAATATTCAAGAGAAAAATATATTAAATTTCGACATCAATTAAAAAGAACCTCATTCTCATATATATTCTTAATTATCATTCATGTTTAAAAGATTGAGATTATGTTATAGTCATGCGATTATTTTATGAAAATTTTTGTAAGGCAGAGGGTTGCTTCAAAATATTCTAATTAAATAAATTCAAAATTGTTCATGGAATTGATAAAAGTTGTGGTATTTTTCTTAATTCACACAATAAGCTAGTTTCGTAATGACAACTTTTGTCCATAGAAGACACCAATGATGGTGATTGATCAAATCAGACTATAGATTGCTTATTGTTTATAAATCTTGAATAAATGTATGATAATTGAGAGAAGAAAAAAAGAAGAAAAAAAAACATGTCATGTTCTTTCAGCATTTTAACACAATAGCCAAATGTATCATGTTTATATTAACCGATATAGCACAACCAACTTTCACTAAAACACAAACAATCATGTAAAGCCTAAAAATTGGAATTGAACCTATAGATACAAAAACATATACTGACAGAAAGATGTATGAGTTCGGGGTAAACCTCGAGTCGAATGTTTCGCGGAAAACAAGGGGTTAAGTCGAATGTTGGTGGTGTAGAAGACCACTTTAGTGCGGTAAGGTGCCAAAAATCCTAGGCTAGAAGACAGAGACGGAATATCTCCCTTGAACAGCAGGGCTCTTGTACATATCCCAAGACCTACGCCGTTGCAAGAAAGAATTTCGGCACCTTTTTGTATCAACAAAAAAAAGCCGGACAATTTCGCACGTATTCACACATTTTACATGTAAAACTTGAATCTTCTCGATAAACCCAAACTCGCACCTCTTTTACCTCAATTTTTGATTAAAATATTTTGTATTTAAACTCTAAAAAACTCGATATAAAATTAAAGGAATAAAGGTAAAATTGGTACCCAAACTTTGACGCGAAACTCAATCTAGTACCCAAATTTTTATTGTACCAGAGTTAGTACCCACACTTTTATTTTGTACCCAATCCAGTACCCACTGTGACATTTCGTTAATTCGTCCGTTATAAAACGCTTACGTGGACAAAACTTGCTGACGTGGCCAATACCAGTCAACCGTCCGCCTAGGCGGTCAACAGTACACGTAAGCGTGTTTAACGAACAAATTGACGGAACTTGACGGTAGGTACTGAATTGAGTTCAAAATGAGAGTATAGATACCATCTCTTATACAATAAAAATTTAAATAATAAATTGAGTTTCACGTCAAAGTTTAGATACTAATTTTATCTTTGCTCCGAAATTAAATTCAATGCACATGGACGCACAATTTGCCGACTATAGCCAACATATGGTTTTGGTAAGGTAACATAACGTAACGCAACAACGATTTGGTAAAATATAGGCAAAGAAAGTCAACGTTGGGTTGTTGGAAGTTTGGGGTTGGTGCCATGTTTTTTTGTAATTTTACCAAACAACCCCAACAATTCAATTCAATTGTTGTGTTGTATTATATTTTGTTGTCTCTCTTCTCTTCTCTTGTGAGATTGATGATCCATTGAATTGAATTGATTTGAGTTTTGACTATGAAAGAAACCTATTACATATCACATGGATCGCCGACGCTTAGCATCGACGAGTCGCTTCCGGCGAGAGGGTTTTTGAAGTCGTGGAAGGAGAAAGTGAAAGCGGAGAGACCCAAATCAATTCTGGTTGTTTCCGGCCACTGGGACACAGCCCACCCCGCCGTCAACCTCATCTCCGGCAACCACCCCACCATCCACGACTTCTATGGATTCCCAGATCAGATGTACAAGGTATAACTATATTATAAATTTATTTATCGATCCAATTAATTAAATTAATGATTTATATAATGGTAAAAAGTGGGTTTGCGGTGGTAATGTCGAGTTTTTACCCTCTAGCTGACCGGTGTTTTCTTAAATATGTTTACTTTATGGTCTCGTTTGGTTCCGGGAATCTAAATTACCATGAATTATGCATATTACATGAATTTAGATTTTTGGAAAACAGATTTCTGGAAAGTTAAGAATAATACGTTTGTGTAGTTAAAGAGAA
>JAYMTK010002171.1:0-14437 GCA_036897405.1 Pelargonium myrrhifolium | reverse complement strand
CCCTGTTAGATCCAAATTGTGTTTCCGTCCATTTTGTCCATTAATTTTAACGAAATTTGACTCTCTTCCAGGGTAGTAACGTGATGAAAAAAAATCTAACAAGGTAGTAACGGGATGGAAAAAAAATGTAACAGGGTAATAACGTGATGGAAAAAAAATCTAACAGGATAGTAACATGATAAGACATGGTGGTAACATGATAAACCGACATCTAAGAGGGTAGTGACATGTAATTACCCCCTTGATTTTATTGTGCAACTCAAGGCAACGATTAAATCCAAATGAAACCAATGAATGTAAACTTGAACTAATCAGTGAACAATCTTAGTTCGATTACTATCACATTGCATATTCTTGTTTAATCCTACTTTTAAAGCACAACTCTTTGGTCTTCATTACATTCTCAGAAGTTACATTAGCTATGAACACAAAAAATGTGGAACCAACACTCTATATTCCATGTGTAACTCATTTCCAATACACAGATTCATGCAACACAAATATGAGCACACATATTGGGTATCCTATTCATCTCTGCAGCTGTGCATGTGAGCAATTCTTGACAACCAGTTCGGATTATATTCATATCGCTGGTTTGAACCCTACTGAGCTCCGATCATCAACCTTTTGTCTTGCAAGTTTAGCTGTGTTGATCGACCTCTCTGCTAGGTAGCGTTTGAGTTATAACTTTTGTTCATGAATGAGAATCGGGAATGAGAATGAGGACTTTTCGGGCATAAAAATGGCTATGGAATGTGAATCTCATTCCCATTTCAGAAAATTTAGTCCAAACGCTACCTAAGTTGTGAGAGTGTCGGGGAGATTGGTGGGTGCTCCAAGCACTTTGCCTCCAACGTCAGGAAACGATTCATAACCTTGCAGTACAGTTACTTTCCCTTCTCTTGTGACCTGGACTGGATACTGCATCAGGTGTCCTCTCATGTCCCCGTAATCTGCATTCAGGTATGCGTTCAAGTTGTGTTTAGCAACCTCGTTGACAGACCTAACGCACTCAAGAGTTTGTGGTTCTTGGAACGCGTCTTCCAGGTTGAGAAGGTGCTCTGCCCAAAGAGACATCCTGTAACCATAGACCTGCGTCCAAATAATCTGAATGTGAGTCTTAATTGTGCTCTTTAATGATGTTACATAAATCTATAATCTTGGCATGACTATATATGCTCATACACAGTTGCAGGCTCAAGATTACTATTAATTTTGTTTTGGAATCTCACATTGAAACTAACCCTCACGTGTACACTGGATAAGAGAACGGACCTTACACGTGAGGGACACTAGTCTTTGGGGTTGAAGTCAAGTTTAACATGACATCATAGCTAGTTTTGTTTGGGCCTAGTGACCCGTGCAAGGTTCGTTATCTTATCTAGATTGCACGTGAGGGAGACTAGACGTCTTTTGGGTTGAAGTCAAGCTGTTATCTTATCTAGCATGCACGTGAGTGGCAGTGTTAGGGAATCACACATTGAAAGAATGTGAAGTCTGTCACCATTTGATATACTAGTAGGACCCTCGACCTATCGGCTTAAACTTTTGGGTTGGAGTCAAGGTTAACAAAATTCAACTTTGTTGTCTAATGCATCAATAGTTATGACTAATTGAAGGGAAAAAGATTTGTGAATAGAAGAGAGATGAAGGTGCGAACCTGCCCGCGTGGATGGGCTTGCTTTGCTGACCACGTGTACTTTGTTTGATAAGCACCCATAGCGATTTCAGTGTCCCTTGAACCATCCAAGGATCTTTGGTTAATATTTGCAGATCCCAGGAGAACGAATTCATCATCAACTATCATCCCTTTCGCGTGGACGTATATCATAAATCTGCGGAACTTTTGAGCTGATGCCTGTCAAGACAATTTAAAGAATATGAGAGGTGAATTATAATAATACAAGTAACAAAAAATATCACAAGCCTCGTGTGCATCAACATAGGAAAGCATAAACTACAAGAAAAGGTCACACACAGTGTACATCAATGTCTCAAACTAATCTCCTCTATGATAGTCTTTGTACAAACTGCAAATAGTGTGAAAAATCCTTAAAAAATAAGCTAATCCTTGGCTTTTTAAAGAGGCAAAGTTACAGCTACAAAGTCTTAGAAAATAACTTTTATGGGAAAAATATAAGAGAGTTTTCAAAGGGCTGTTATATACTTCTTAATCGGCCAGACCACAAGTTTCGACAAGAAAAGCCTTCTCTGAAAGCAACTTTAGTTTAAGAATAAGATGTAATAGTAATAAGGCGTTTTGACGCGGCTTCCTGTAATTTTACTTCAAAACATAAGGTTCTGTCTTACCAACATAGAAAATTAGATTCCCCAAGATGAATAGTTCTTACGAGACAGATGAGGATTCTTATTATATTCTCAAGCCATTATGATATATTCTGAATAAAATTGATGACAATACCAAACATTATTAGATAAGATAGTTTTACCAATGCTCGGTCGTCACTTTTATGACTAGCAAAACAGGGATTCCGTGGAGATGAACGCTCACGTTTACCAAGGCAATAAAAGTTTAAATAGTCCTGTGGATGATACTGCTTTGAAAGCCCAGATGTATCAAGAGCCCCTGCTATAATTCTATACATCATACCCATTGTTTGTCCCTGCATTCATGATAGGTGTTCTATGTCAGCTGTCATCTTAGTAACTTGGTAAACAGAAATAATATATATACTTCACAAACAGATCAAAGATTACACAATTGGAATAATTGAAGTGCAATACTGCAATACATCTCTCTCTCTCTCTCTCTCTCTCTCTCTCTAAAGCTCAATAAAGTCGCACAATCTTTACTCTAATCCTTTTGGGGCTTCATAGATACTAAAATTATCACTTTTTTGTCACCGTTGAAATAAGTAAGACAATTTCCTTCTCATTCATTTATATTAGCAGTGATCAATTTCTGAATTGATATCTGTAGACACTAAAGTATGATCGTATACTTCCAAAGCATGAAAGGAAGATCTAGAGATTAAGAAAAACTATTAGCATAAACTGAATAATCAATCACTCTAGAGTAGAGACGACTCAGATTCTTAAGGATTTTACTGAGATTGACTGGTTGACATAAGATTTTTATGTTGGCTGTCCCTCCTCGTGAACAAATACTTAGAAGTTCAAGGTGAACCCCACCTATTATACGAAAATGATTATTAAGCAAAAAAACATAAAAAATAAAAGGCTAAAATAACCCATTTAGATAAGTTGACAATAGCAAAACAGTAGAAATCCAACAAACCCATGGAAAAGAAAACATAGTTCTTTCGTTGAGCAAATAGTGTTGGTGATCCAAAAGCAGAGAACAAATGTTAATGATCAGCATTAATATGAACCTTACCTGCCAAAATAGAATTTCCTGCACGGCCGCACTAGTTGGTTCACCCTCTGGCCACATTGGAATAACAATGTACACAGAGAAACGCTCATGTTTACTAATTTTGTTGGCAATTTTCAAGGCCAACTCCATAGGGATTAAATTGTCTGCACCTGCTTATGGACCAAGAGTCGTAAGATGCTTGTAGTTATATATGTGTGAAAGATCACAGAAATTTTACAATGGCCAAGTGAATTCCATGTTCCAGTAAGTGCAAATGAAAATCCTGAGAAACATGTTTATTTAGGATCTTCAGACATGAACAAGAAAAAATAACATATTCAGATGTTGATGACGACGAGGAAATTAGAGACACGAAAAATGTAACAAAAATTAACAGACTTCTGAAATATATAAGTTAATATGTAGCAAATGCAATGGATAATATAAATGACCGAGAAATAACCATGCTTATTACAGATATGTGTACATATACAGAGACAATTATACTAACATATGCCAAAGCACATATCTATCTATGTCAATTACAATTATAAGACCTTTTGTGCTGATTTTGTATTGTAGCCTTGTAGGTGATGATAAAGAATCAGAAAAAGGGAATAGTAATAATGAATAAAAATTAATATTAAATCTCCTAGAAACAATCTGGATGATGATAACTACTAGAATGCGGCATGTGGGTCCATAGTAAATTTTCCATTTCTGCAGACAGAACTGGAACCTACAAATATGACGGTGTCCCGGTCCATCTTACGAATTTCCATCCAAACTGACCAGTTAGGACATACTTGATGAATTTTCACAAACCACAGAAAGAATAAATGTCCACGAAACTGAACCTAGGTGTAGTAATAAAGTTAATGACTATACTGGAAAACCTAGAGCTTACATACCTGCATTTTTGTATGATGGCCAGCAATAAGAAGATCCAAGAAAATACTGATTCTCTATGTATACGAAGTGTTGAGCCGATCTTATTGCTTTCACATATGCAGTATGGATGCTTTTATCAACTTTTAAGTTCTTTTCACTGACCAGATGCTTAGAGAAAATAAGGATCAAGGAAAAAGATGTGAACATGAGATTGTATAGATATTTGTTCCATATGATATACATAAAACTGGCTAAAGCTAACTGAGTAGACATGAAATTTCATTGTCCAGTCTAACCTTAGCCTCAGCTTCCTGAATACGGTTTGGAAATCCCTTCACAGATCCCGAATCAATGGATCGGAATACCTGCCAAAAAAGGATCTGTACAAATTAGTATTTGTCTATAATATCATTAAAATGAATGATCTCTGATAAAAGAAGTCTTATATCCCACTTGCACATGCCAATTCTCAGGATCTTCTTCGTCACTAACATGTAGAGCTTCATCATCATCATTATCTGGAGAGGGAGTGAGTATCCAAGAAATGCGATCTAAACATAACAAGGCATCATCACCCCAAGGAGTGACCTTTTTGAACCTCAAGTCATACCTTGTAGCCTTACCCCATCTTTGCTCAAAATTTGTGTATATGTCATAAGCAGCAGGACCCTCAATTTTACAGTGCCAATCGTGCCACGGTTGCCTTGGGCCACTGCAACGATTCTGCACATGGTACCAGAATTATAGCTGTCCAGTATGTTCCGCAAAGTATTGCACAATGGAAACTAAATTAGTACCAATAAAAGTTACGCAGATTATAATGGTAAACATGGCAAGTTGGCAACCATCTTTGAAACATTCAATTCAAATTTAGTTTGATGTAAGCATGCCTAGTTTGTCATTTGTGTCATATGCAGGATCAACGTCAAGCCATGCATTAAGATACTATCAGATATATCCTTAAGGACTCAAATAATTGCCAGCAGATAGACTCAGTTTCTTGCTATTAAAGATCGTATTCTAAGAGAGCTGCCTGGTCGGTCTCAAACAAATGTCATTGGAATAATTGATCTGACTAGCAATTCTCTAACAACACCATTCAAAAAATTGTCCACGCAGATCAGGTAATTTGAGGAAACTAAACTACACTAAGTAAGATCAATGATGGGATTATGAATATCATTTGAGAAGTAGTCTTTCTAAATGTAGGAGCTCTTACTGAAAATGTAGGATTATGAATATCATTTGCAAAGATGGTGTCAAGATCTCGAAATAGTCTGTGCTCAGGAGTGTCATATCTGCCATCACATAAATCCAGACCACCTATGAAAGCAGTTATTTTCCGGTTATTTCCAGAAGCTTGAGTGTCAAGAAGCACACATTTCTGGTGATGTGTGAAAAGGGTTCCCACAACCTGGACTACAAAGATTCATTTAAATCAGTGAATAAGCTACAAATTACAACGCATAATTCTGGTTATAAGTATTGAGAAAAGTAAAGCTACTGAAGTATATATTGTTGATTGATAAAACATCTAACACATAGAAAGTAGTTTGTCCTTGGATGTTTAATTAATGTCTGATCAATACATGAACAGGAAGTAGCATGTTTTGACCATGGTCATAAATCCAGATAAAAGTTTACTTACCTGTTGCTTGAAAATACTAAGCTTATCGCTGGCATAACGAGGAGCAAGCGCACAGTGAACACTGGAGTGCTTAAAGAACTTTTTGGTTTCTTCATCATGAGTTTGCATGACACCTTTCTGCATTCAAGCTTATAATTAATTCGAGTTCATATAGTCACATAGATATGTATATGTATGTATGGTGTCAAAGTAATGTATATAGAATCCGGATGATCCAACTACCAACATGGTTGACAAACTGTTGCATGTTATCAATAACAACTATAACCAGCAGTCCTTTTCCAAAAAAAAGAAAAAAAGTTGGGGTTTCCGCTATAACAATACATTACTAAACTCTTTGAGATTGTTTACCTGAATTCTCTTCCTCTACTCCATCCTATCTAATGCTTTCTCATCCGCTTAGTCAGGCAATTTCATGTCTTCTCCTATTATTTCTTTACAGAGTCTGGAAACCTATTATATGAAAATGGCTTCTAGAGACCTGAAGATCAAGTCTTGACTGCCTAGTCTATTATGAAATTCATTTATTACAGACTAGGAGACAAACTATTGTTGTGAGAAAAAGATAAAACCAAGTTGGTTGTAGTAAGCATTACCGTTTTGAATAGCATTTTGTCATGTGAAGTTTTATCATCCCAGATCAGTAGAACCACACGGACCCCTTCCTGGGACTTGTATTTCAACATTTGTCCGAGGGAAAGCTCTCCTCCACAAGGTAAAGGCCTCGTTGGCTCTCGCACAAGCCTTATCGGATGGTGTATGGACCACCCAATAATATATATCAGGTGGTGAGCTTCCAAAATGGAATGGCAGATATCTTCCCAACATCTACCGGGCTGATAAATTTTCCCACCATCAAGCGCAATTTCAGGTAGCATACAATCAGGCACATGAGCATCTTGATAAAGAGTCACTCTCCCTCCTTTGCGAAGTGGGAAATACGTATTTGGAACTCCTGTGTAGTCTGGCCCTGCACCAACGCCATTCCTATAAATATGGTCCCCTTCAGCAGCCCTAAACTGAATAGAAATATGCAATTCAGGATAATTTTTCAAGGGACTCCCACTATGGCCAACAATAGGAAACCATTCATCAATTGTATCTCCTGGTAGAAGTTTATCAGCAGCTATCTCCACTACTCCAATAAGTTGAGCCCCTAGAGCATCATTATCCTTGACAAGAAACTCTACTTTCGATGCAGGGTGAGCGACTGGTACACAAAAATGCTCATCCCACAAAGGGTTTTCGGAGTTGGGAAGTACTCTAGTTTGAGCAATGGTAGCTCCTGCTATGCAAAGAGATACATACGGGTCACTCGTAATAAATGAATATTTGCGTGATCGCACCACATGTTTTCTTCTAAATGGAGTCTTGCAAGTTCCAAATACAGTGAGACATTTTCTCATTCTTGCTGAAGCTATATCAAGATTTGGAAGAGACTTTGCTTCAATTACACGCACATCCAATGTACCATGCAAGTAAAAAAGATTCCCAAAAGCCACATTCTTGTTTGTTCGAGTATCCCGGGTTCCCTTCTTTTTACTGCTCATTCTGAATTGTGAGCTAAACAAACACCAATTACGGGATACATCTCATTTCTAATAAAGAAAGGTCTATAACTTCATAAAACAACTCTTTTGTAAAATGTCCAGGATTCATGAAGATAAAATATGCCCCGTAGCTATACCCCAAAGCTCATGAGCATCATTACTGGTAACTTAGAAATGCATCAGCATAGACAAACAATCCTTGCAGCGCGCCGCATATACTCAGTATATTCTTAAAACTCTATTCTTCCACGGCCCTCACCCTAAACTCAGCCAATAATTGTCGCCAGCTGAAACATTAAAATTTGAAAATGAGTTCACACAAACAATACGCACAACCTACTCACTACACATGTAGGCACATGCCAACTTAAAATACTTTTGCTTTTTCTTTTCCCTTAATAGCTCTCTTTCCTAGAGAAGCACCATTAATTGCAATCACAGTGAGATTCTACAATCTAATTCATCATATATAATCTAAGTCCAATTTGCCCAAAAATTTACCTAATTTGATCCAAGGGGAGGAAACAGAGACCCATATCAACCAAACCATTTGATCCACAACAAACCATAAACAAAAACAAGAAGACTCAAATAAAATTGGGGACAAATTCAGAATCATAAAACCTACGTTCTATAACTAAAATCTTCATAACAGAAGCTTCAATTGCTCAGACATGTGAACATAAATTTCAGCATTGCCAAATCATAAAGCTAACCCAAAAACGAAATCAACATTTTCTCAACAGATCCGATTCCATAAATTTCACCAGAATCCTGAAAATGGAAATAATGAACTTACTATAAATATACGAAAATAAATCTCAAATATTATGTTTCATAAGCAATCATTAAAAAATATCTGAAAAAGAGGTAAGGAGAGAATCGAAGACGAATCTGAGTGCAGACGAGGGACGTGGTGAGAGAGAGGATAGAGAAACAGAGAAAATTGAGCAAAACCAGAGAGAAATGGCTTCCATGTGTCTCCTGATATTTCCCGCTATTTTCGCCTTCTATGCATGCAAATAATCTTTGCAATTATGCATCAGAGGGGGCAAAAATAGAGTCAGGCTCGGGTTGAAAGCACACTAACCCGAATTTTCTTTGGTAAGTTGGATTAGGATCTAATTTTGGACTTAAAACATAAAATACAAGGATATTTTGCGGGTTATTCCGGCCCAAATATTTCACATCACTATTCGCCATCATTTTTTTTTTTGAACGGAAGCATGTAGCGCTTTATTAATCAGAGAAATCCGTACATAGCAAGGAATCAATGCCAAGAGAGCCATTATTCCCTAGCCAGGCATCTTGACCTGACACTGAACCTGACAGGCTACCTATGTGATGAGTAACCTGGTTCGCAGATCGAAAAATAAATTCAAATTCTATATTAGAGAATTGATTAGCGAGATGAACTATGTCACCTATAACAAGTCCAAAAAATTCAAATCCAAACCCGGTTTTTTAGAGTTGGGTTACAAATACCTACGAGTACGAATCCATTTGACCATTTTTATTATATATTCGTGAAATCGAGCAGCTCTACAAGTATGACACTCGCAAAATTAGATTGAATATGGATTGCTATTGTAGAAAATAATATTATGGTTTATTTTTATTTTCAAATTGTATCGCGTTAATAATTATAGTATGGAAGGAAAAAAAGATCGTTTATTTTGGTAAAGTTTAGAGGATTTAGGATTTTTTTTTTTTAAACTCATAAAACAAAAAAATCAAATAAATAAATAATGACATTTTTATGGGAGACAAATTGTAAAATAAGAGGGTAATTATTTTAGAACGAAATGTTAAATCATCAGTTCAATTGATAGATGAAATTTGATAACCATTTCTCAAAAAATTGTAACACTATCATGTCTAACTAGTTTGTGCCTCGTGCATTGCACGAAATATAAATTGTATTTATATTATACACGGGTCACTAATATCGCTTAAATGCAATAAAAACAATATAACACATAATATATATTAGAATTTTTTATTAATAACTTTCCATATCTTAACGATTTAAATTTGGAAACATGTTGTTTTGTAATTATGAAAAAGTTTAGGTCAAAACTAAAATTTTGATGACATGGCGCTCTAATACGCGTAATAAACCAGTTTTTTGGTTCTGCTTTTATAGTATGTATAGATTGAGACTTTATGCAACTTTTTTAAAGAAACATTATAATGAGCTAAATTTTATAAAATAATGCATATATTAAATTTTTTTTTTTAAAAAAAAAAAAATTAGAGGAAATGGAAATTTTGTACATTTCATGTTCCAAAAATTTGTACTACCTGGATAATTTTTTCCTCAAAAAAAAAAGTGAATATTTTTTGTTCACACTTTAATTAAACCAAACAATACCACCTGGAATAAAAATGGCAATAAAATTAATTATAAAATTCTCATTTCCATCACATTTCTAATCCAATAGTTACTTTTTTCTTTTGAAGTTTAAAATTACAAGAATATATTTGCTTATTGACTTTATCAGACCCCAACTGGAAGTTAATGGCAATAAGAAATTGCAGGACTCATTGGGCATTGCTAGCAATAAAGAGAGAACAAAATGAATCTATTTTTCCTATAAACCAATCAAATTTCATATAACACTGGACTTGTCAACAGAAGAGATCAGATGTGCAACTTATGCATTTCAAACAAGTAATTGTACATTTTTATTCCCAGCCCACAAAAGTGAAAGACCAGTGAAATAGGAGCTCCCCAATTTCCTTTGCAGATAATCAGTAGCCTCGAGGAACCAATCGAATCAATCAAGTTTCAATATCTCCCCTGCAGCAATCAACATCCAAGTTATCAACTAATACTCTAACTAAGCACATCAAAGTAGAGGAATCATGGAACAAGAATTGAATAATCTTTGATAGAATCCATCCACCGTCCCACAAATGAGTTGAACGATTTGGAATTTATTGTCAGCTTCAAAGATACATAACTAAAAATTCAAGCATGGAGAGAGCATACAAGGAAGAGGAGTATGTACTCGCAAGACTAAACAAGTATTTTTTGAGTCGAATGATAAATATAAACAGCAGCGGTTTTTGTTTTTCAGTTACAACTTTGGAGAAGTTATAAAGAGGATCTTAATCGGGAATAAAAGAACTATATCAGGAAATTCCTACTGAGTGCTCTCTTTTCACAAACTGCAGAAGTTTCGGTTATCAAACATAGCTTTATAGTCATAATAGTTTTCCTTTTCATGCAACACTGAGAAGGCCTCGCCATTAGAAAGGTTAAGAAAATCCAAATCAGGTTGAGTATGCTCTCATTCCATGTGACTCACACACAAATAAATGAGAGTTGTGCACTGACTATTCATCTCTCATACAGGACGAATAATTGAATGCTCAAATTATTTAGTTATAACATGTCTTACTTGGTCTGTCCCCGTTTGTCCCCTGGGTATAGAATTCCCCTGTTCTCCTTGCGGGCCCTTATTCTCCGCCTGCGACAACATTTGTCCATCTTCATAGCCCTGGTATGCATGAGATCTACCTGTTTCCTGGCCGTGTGCACTTGGTCCTGGACCATAATTTCCCGGTTGCGTTGGAGCATAATTCTTATTGTCTGCACTAAAATCCTTCTGTCCAGGACGTGCATAATTCCTATGTTCTCCTTGTGGGTAACCCCCTTGCATTGGAGCATAATTCCTATTGTCTCCATTAAAATCCTTCTGTCCAGGATGAGCATAACTTCTCTGTTCTCTTCGTGGGTAACCCCCTTGCGTTGGAGCATAATTCCTATTGTCTCCATTAAAATCCTTCTGTCCAGGACGTGCATAACTCCTCTGTTCTCTTTGAGGGTAACCCCCTTGTTGTTGGGGATATGGTCCTGGCTGCTGCTGGTTGTAAGCACCCTGATACGGAGGCACCGGGCCCCATCTTTCTGTTTGTCCTGCTGGACCATAATTGTCCACAACTCTATGGTTGGACCATGGACCTCTTCCATCTCCTTGTCCTGGCTGAATATAATTTTGTGAAGCTACAGAGTATGGTGTTGTAACTCTTCTATCTTCTGGTCGCGGAGGACCATAGTTTTGTGAAGCCCCCTGATTCAACACTGGAGGACGGTACTCTTGCGAAGGCTGGTAGTTCGGCATAGGACATCTTCTGTCACCTTGACCATGTGCAACATAATCTTGCGAAGGCTGGTAGTTCGGCATAGGACCTCTTCTGTCACCTTGACCATGTGAAACATAATCTTGCGAAGGCCTGTAGTTTAGCGTCTGTCCATGTGGAGCATGATTTTGTGAATGCCAGTTGTTTGTCATTTCTCTAGGTGGACTGACATCTTGTGAAGGCCTGTTGTTCGGCATTGGACCTCTTCTGTCTCCTCCAGCTGGACCGGAATTCCTAGGTCTATTCGATATTGGGTTTCTGGGTTGGTTATATGTTGGCCTTGTATCTGCATTACGGGGCTTTGAAGGTCGCTTCTGATGTTGATCTCGAAGTGGTCTCGGTGTGATTTGTCCATTATCGTATTTGTCACCTGATAGTTAAAGCAAGAGAATCTCATAGAACCCAACAATGAACAGACAAGTATGGAAAGATTTAACTCATTAAATTATAAACAACCTCTGTGAATCCAAGTTCAAGGATAAACAAACATAATTACTTGAATCAGACATGGACGGAGATCCTACCTCCATACTCCTTGGTCTCCGGATAAAGATAAGAATCGGGCAATACAAAAACCACTTCAGGTATTTCTGATCAACCACGAATCATAAAAGCCATCATCAGTAACAAATATCACTTTGGTTTTCACATCAAATCAAATGCTACAATAGCTTACTGTAAAATAGTTCTGCTTCTTCTTCAGACATAACAGCCTGAAAGCCCACATAAGTGGTGGTGCTACATGCATATATTTTCTTTTTCGCCTCTTCAATACTGTAACCAACAAAACCTCGTTCAATAGCTTCACAAGAGAAACCGAATAACAATTCAAATACAATCTTATATGTTCATTCAGTCTGCCCCAATTTACTTAAATTTTTCTCAGCAAACAAAACAGAATAGATACTCATCTCCAATGCTCAGTGACTTCATCCAAACAAGGAACATAGACAAATTCAACATTTTCATTTCTCTAGCAAACAGAATTTAGAAATGTGAAACATATAGGTAAGAGAGAGAATGAGACCTGATATTAAGGCCTTTGGCGCAAACCTCTTCGTATTTAGCGATCATCTCTTCAGGCGTGAGCTTAGCGTCCTTCGGGAAGTCAATCACAAAGAGCCAGTGCTTGTAATCGCAACCCTCGAACAATACGTCATCGGGGCCAAGTTCACCGTCGGCTTTGTTCGGTGAACGGAGCGTGGATAGCGCAACCGAAGAAGATCTGAACGTCCGAGACTGAAGAAGCAGCGAATGCAATGTTGCCGGAGCTGATGCGGAAATGGGGATTCGGAGAAGATGAGCGGGTGAAGAAACTGCCGGAACCGTGGAAATTGTGCGGTGGAGAGTGGAGAGGGAGGTCAGGGCTCGCCGGAGGCGGAGCGAGCTCAACGCCATCGGTGACGGTGGTGGTGATCGACAACGAGCGGGAAGATCCGGAGGAGAATTGTATGGAGATAGATCAGGGTTTTTGGTACGATAGGGTTTAGCGAAAGAGACGAATCAGAGTGTCATATGATTGGGCCAACAGGCCCAATAATGTATTCGGGCCGTTAATGCATGTGGTAATTACACACGATCACCTTGTACTTTACACGTTTTGCATATGTATACCCTAAAAAAATTAACTTTCAGCTACCATGTATTATGCCATTTTTTGACGGATGGGCCTCCCCGTCACAAAATATTTCATTTTTGATCATGTGTCATGCACATGACTTAAAATCAAACCCAAAATCAATAAAAACCAACCAAAAATCAACAAACTCGCGCTCGAGGTTGTTGATTTTGGGTTTGATTTTAGGTCACGTGCATGTCATATTATCAAAAATGGAATATTCTGTTAAAAAATGTAATATTTTGTGGCATAGTACATGATAGTCAAAAGTTTTAAAAAAAATTATGATGTACATGTGCAAAACGTGTAAAATACAGGGTGTCATGTGTAATTACCCCTTAATGTATTTGTACAGACCCGTTAGAAGAGCAACTTGAATTCAATTTGTTAAATATTCAAAATTAGCGTGTTTGTGATCGCAACACTTTGTCTCTTTTTATGAGCAATACTATTTGTAGATAAAACTTCTGAGATGAAAGAGATCAAAATACATGACTGGTGAGAATGTCAACATAGGCGATACGTGAAGGAGGATGAAATTGAAAGAAGAAAAAAAAAATGCAAGAAAAATGAAAAAAACGATGAGATGAAACTGGACTTGGCCGAAAGAGAATCATATTTGGGTCACCGAAAATGGGATTTGATATTTAAATGCATCGTCTGATTGATCATTTCCTCCTTAGAACAACGCGTCGTTGATACCAAATCCATGTTCCATTGGTATTTACTCGGAGTTAGAATACTGAACTTTCAGGAGACGAAGTTCTTTGAGAACGGCACAAGAAAATTTGAATTCTTCATGAAACTCTTCCTTGCATTTTGCTTGGCTAACCTCACTAACTTGTTGAGAGATGAAAAGTTCAAGGCGGATTAACTGATTAAGCTGGCATTGTTGTTGGTGCAATATGAAGTGGTATGGCCTTCGAGCTTTGTAATCGTGTTGTCTTTGTATCGGAATTCTAAAATAGAGAGCACAATTAATTAGTTATGTTTTGACACGCTCGACAAGCACACTCAAGAGTATAATTGTAAATTTATTTTAATAAAATGTTAAATCGTATTATGTAAAACATGTTAATTTTATCGTACCAATTACAAAATATGTCAAGACGCACTCGTGTTAATCGTGTCGTGTCCATACCGACTAACTTCTCATCATTTTTTTTTTGAAAGAAAAAAGTGCATAGCACTACTTCATTAAACGAGTATCAACTTGGGTACATGCTTACATTGCAACCTAACTA